>JARJLF010000290.1:0-247176 GCA_029378395.1 Mycena leptocephala
CTGATGGCACAAACCATCCGGACCGGAGCCTCTGGGGCGACAAGAATTGGTTATCTTGGTCGCGTAGGTGCCAGAAATATCAGGTATTTATCGGTATTTATCGAACTCATACACTGGCAACTGCTCGTTTAGGTTTCTGGCAAACCTGAAAAGCAACGGCGAGTTGCTTGACCTTCCTCTCCGTACCTGGCTCACACATCCCACAGTTGCCATCGGCATCGCCTACTGCCTAGGCCGCGTCTATTGTCTAACCATGGTTCGCACCCATAAAAAATTCTGGTTCGGTTGTGGCTCACAAACTTGAAGCTCGCGAATCTCAATGCCAGAAACCCGGAACACGGAGTCAAGCAAGAGGCTGTCTTTGATACAACCTCGGGATTCGCGGTGAGCGCGGGAGCCAGGGCGAGCGAAGGCGGCAACGACTATGCGGCATTCGTGGGTTTCTGGTTCGCGTTCTGCATTACTGAGACTAACGCAATGCATGCTCAGACTCCATCGGATGGCTGTAGTACTCAAATTTTCATGTTATGATGGATCTGTTGCTGATTTGTCTCGTAAGGTTCATATCGACTGTCCGCAGATTTTCTATGCCTCGTTCAAAACCAACGTAAGATATTGTCTTGTTCAGTCTCTATGGCGGCGACGCTGACGCAGTGATGATTTAGCCTGGCCAGGTCTTCCTGATATAGTCCGCCAGCGAAATAGAGATGACAGTGAACGATTCTGCTGGGTCTCGTCCAAGAAACAGACCCGTTCGCCGCATGATTTTCGCGTATGACGTTATCTCTGTATTTATGGGCTTCATTTGCATCTCATGATCAGACTTTGGAGACGTCGCCCAATTGAAGTTACGATTCGGATCTGGAAGCACGAATATGGCAAAATTTGTGGAAATTCACCATATTTGGTTTAGTAATCTTCCTTACTATCTTAATTTTTCTTACTCGTGTCGTGCTCCCGGATAAATGGCATGCTAACAAGGGAACTATCTCGTACCCGGATAAGTAGTTCAAATGAGCTCGGGTGAGACGTTGCAGGAGGATTTATTCCTTGCAACCATGAAGTGTTACTGACTAAGTACAGGGCTTTATACCTACAATCACTACTAGAATGTTCCAAGTATTACTAAGTATAAAGTAAGCTATGAGTCAGCTTTGAGGAGGTAGACTACTAGACCGATTCCAGGCTCAGAGGCCGGCATCTCTTCAGCAGCATGGGGCGATTCGTACTACGTGGCGTTTTGATCTTCTGCGCAAGGATCTCGCATCCACTGTGTTTCATGGCAATGATCAGTTACAGGAACGATTTGCTTGGATTATTGACTACGCAGGGCAAGTGAAACATCAACCTCACTAGTCAGTTGAGAAAGTGGTGACCGAGTGCCAGGCGGCTTCCTGCTATCTGGATAGAACGTTTGGCCAGTTGGAACTGACGCATCCGGGGCCTCCAAAAACACCCGGAATGAAAGTGGAGGCAAGGTGAAGGGATCCCAGGGCAGTTGCGTACTCCATGCTTAGACTTTCGACACCCGACGAATCCGCGACAGCCTTATGTCTTCCTCGTCTTGCGGACCTTACCGCTCGGTGCCTGTCCCATCAATGGCCGGTAATTAAGCCCCTTGTAGCGACCCGTTTCTCCACGTTGATCACAAAGGAAGTCACTGAGATGAAGTCACTGAGATAAAGACTTGAATCCGAGTTTATTGCACAAAACAACATTACTGATAGTGATACATTATATAGATCCTGAAAATAATGATACGTTAAGAGTCCTACGCAGCGCAGGTGCCGAAAGAAAATCCCAGAACGTAATTCCACCACTGAACTGGATGCGTTTGGTCTGGATCGAGGCCATGACAGACCCTCGCGGGAGAGGTCCCCTCACTGGCGGTGCGGAAGCTTGGCCCGGTGGAGCGACGACAGATCACCAGCTTGAGGCTGCCGCGGCAGAGATTGCGCACCTCCCTTGCTTCCAGTGCCCACGTATATGTATGCACCCATTTTATGCGTGCACACGACGCCAAAAGTGCTGAGTAGCCCAGTACCCGGTCACTCGTAATACGCACCGCACCTCAGCCCTCTGCTCTTTTCCTCGCCGTTTCATCGACCCAACGTTCATACGCTCTCTGCCGCACGTGACCCTTGCCTAATGCTTCACCTCCTGTGTCACCCTTTCATATATTCTGGTCGCATCGCTGCGCCAGATTTTCATGACCAAACACCACGGGGGCTTGTCGGCGAATGGACCCCATTACTGATTAACGGGGTGCGTGTATCAAATTATCAGATGTAGCTAAGCACTTCGACGGTCAATGCAATGTATTGTCCATCCAACAGGTGTTTCAATCGGGCGTGGTGCACGGCGCACAGCTGCGCGAACTGGCTTCAGTATCAATAATCTTTCATTTCGCACCAGGCCGGGGACTCCCCGAACCCGAATAATTTGACCCCCTGTCATTTTCTTGTGGTATTCTTTTTTGGGTCACTTTTTATCGTTGAAATTCAATTAGCACAACACCCGAACTAGGGGAACATGTTACGCCCGCTGGTTTGTTTGTAATTAGGCCGCGAAGGTCGTGGCGGAAAGCAAGGAACATATTCGGGAATCACGGCTTGATCCGGATGTCGGCGATCATAATCCATTAATCTCTTTTGGCATTTGCGCTCATCTCGCTGCATTGCGTCCCAGTTGATCCATCCAACAAATATTTCATTCGGGGTGGTGCACGGTGCATGGCTGCGCGATTTTATATTCTCGTATATTGTGCTCATCTCGCAGCAGGTCGGGCTTCGACTCCCTGCCCCCGAATCACGTGTGACGCGAACTTGCAATTTGGTTAACTTGAGCCTTGGTGAGCTGCGATTCGTGCTTGTTGCTATCCGATTCATTTCGGCTCAATTACCAACAGTCACTGCGTTCTGACCCCTTGTAGGCACACACTGTGTCTACCGGCGTAGACAAAGCGTAGACAAACCTGTTCGCATACATATGCCTACAGCATGTAGACACTCTTGGTCTACATGTGTTTAGTATGCCTATGTTCGTCTATGGCAGTAGGCCAATGTAGACAAGCATAGTGGGATGCAGACTGACGTAATTGGGAAATAGCAAAGTCGAGGTAAGTTGGGGGAGACCAAGGCGCGTCTACGGCTGCCAACAAACGTAGGCGAAGCTAGGCGAAGTTTGTCTACGTGATGTAAGCTCACGTAGCCGAGCGAACACGAGCGTAGGCAATGCTGTGCCGATGTCACCTTGCCTACCGCCATCGACACACGTAGGCTTACTTTGACCCACGTAGCCGAGCGTAGGCAAGGGTGTGCCTACAGGGGGGGGGGAACACAGTGAGTCCTCTAATATCATGGCAGACATCATGCCTCTGCCTGGGCTCAAATTCAACCGCAAGACGACGTTGAAAGGTGCCTACATACATGGGACGTAAGGTAGCCATTTAATTCGGGTGTGGTGTACAGCGCACAGCTGCTCAAATTGCAGGGCGTCGCACATTGCTAATCTCGCAGGAGGACGAGTTCAATCCCCGCACCTGGAATTTGCGCACTCAATGGTGACGTTCATTGGCTCGCTGGAAGAACCACCGAACGCGGGGAGCTTGATACTAGAGGCTTTGCGCAGAGCCACCCGGAGCCACCGGGTGGCTATTTCGGCATGTGCTGTCCAGTGGCTACGCCAGCCACGACGTCATCCGGTGGCTCACTGGTGGCTAAAAATACGATTTTTGCGTCATTTTAGCCACCATGACCGCATGCCTGACAAGCCACCCGGTGGCTTCTGGTGGCTCAGCGCAAAGCCTCTACTGATTAGTCGCGGTGTGTCACGGTATATCAAATTATTACCCCCGCGCCCGCGACTGACAGCCAAAACACAAACACAGTCATGGAATTCGAACAACCGGCATTTAATCAATCGGGCGGGGTGCACAGCGCACAGCTGCGCAGATTACAGTATTATAGTTTCATTGTTTGACTCACAACATGTATGGATACGACTCCCCGTACCCGAGACCCCTGGGCGTTGACTTATTTACCCCTCTTTTCCCGCTTCTTCTTCACTTCCTCATTCTGTTGCAGATTCTGCCAATCGTATCACTCGCCAGGGAACCATGGATTGGTTGGACACGCCGGTAATGAACCCGCGTCTGGTAGGTGCGTGTGTCGCCTGATTATGACTGACAAATTTGTGAGTGGGTCCAGGTCAACCCCTCATTTTGTGGCCGCATGCCTATGACCGCTGCTCTGAAAGAAATTCAGTTCCCTTTCGCAAAGTCCGTGCTGAGCCATTCACTTTTCTACCACATCTGATCTTCATGCACGCACGCATCCATCCAATTACTGCCTGCTTTCGGGTTCGGTGCAGGCTACACAGCTGAATCATTGCATTTGACTTGACTCCGCTGAACCAGTGAATGATTTGCGGGTCTTCCATTCCCTTTAGCAGAGGGCTAGCCTGCAGTTGCAGGGCGACCAGAATGCTATCAGTTCGCAGTGCAATGTGCCCATATACACGTACACGACACCCAAGGGGACAACATGCTTGAATACATTTTAACCAATTATATTCAACATCCGGTATGGCAAGAGGTACTCAGGCTGGGGGTCCCCATAGGGCCTTGTATGTATCATTGGTACGGTTACCTCCCTGGTGGCTTGAGGTTACTGTACTATTTCGATCAATTCTCCGGCGCTGTGGCCCGCCACAGAAATATTCGAACTTTGGATTTCGAAGATCGGCCGGGGCATGCATGACACTTAAAAATTTCCATGTATCGCTGGTACGGTTACTTCCCTGATGGTTCGAGGTTACTTGTCACACGTGATCGACGCCTGCCAAAATTCTTCCGCTGGTGACTGGGTGACTTCCCGTAAGCATTAAATATTCGAGAGGAATATTTTCGCAATTTCCGCCGTGATGCCGAGCGACCTGTCAGGACCCCATCAATTGTATCACCCACAAGCGGCCGCGATTTATTCTCGCATCACTCGAAATATGTTGAATCTAGACGAGGGGTAGGGACCCCTCGTCTAGACTTTCGTTTCCTCGAACATCTCTTTTGGGACAGAAATGATTGATCGTCACTCATTGTCACTCTGGTCACAAACTCTCCGCCCATACTTGCAAGTATACCACTGTTGTATCACCGATTTCTCGAGGAGTGGCTTTGCCCCGAGTACCCTACATTAACTGTAGCAAAAAATCCGCTCTTTTAGATCCATTTTTCATTGTAATTCATATCTCAGTGTATAAAGTCAATTTTTGAGAAGATCTGTTTTAACGCCGTCGTCGCGCTTCCTCGATATGCCAACACAGTGCTGGGGACATTCAGGTGTGAGCTGGTTGGTTGCTTATGTACCATCAATGTATAAAGTATTATTTTTCTTGTGGGAAATACAGACGGCGTGAATATCAAGTGAATATCCAGCCCACTGATCGTATCACTGGCACCCTCGGTTAAGCTCAAAAAATGCGCCGGAATATTTAAATCTTACGGGAAGTCACCCACTCCGCCAATACACCCCCCAAATTAAGTAGAAATACCTTAATTAGAAATCACGATCGAAGGGATGAAGAAAATCAAGCCTCCAATCGAAGGGTCTTCAGTCGGCATTTCTTCGTTCTCTTCAAACAAAAGAAGACAATGAGAGAGAACGCGGAGCCTTGGGCTGCACTCTTGTCCCTGCCCCTGAAGGTTGCCGTGGGTCTGCCGTTGATGACCACCGTCACGAGGTGGCCATCAAGAGCCACGAGATGAGCGATCTCGCGAAGCCGCATCGGCGCATGCCACCAGCTCCCGGGCCAGTTGGCCAGCGTGGAAATGCCTTGAATCTTTCGCAATTTCGACCTCGCCGATCAGGCGCTCAACTCCCGTTCAGAAGATATATTGAATCCGATGCATCATGATCCGCTGCAAGATCATGATTTTTTCAGGCCCAGGGTAATGAGTTGCAAGAACCTTAACTAGGATAGTACGGGCCGATTGATCCGTAGACCACAACAAAGACACCGTGGATGCAGTCAAACAAGACCATCCTTCATTCTCCTTTCTCGCTTTGCGACCTCAATTCCGCAGGTACAGCTCAGAATGCTAGATCTACACAATTCACCCGAAGCAGCGGTCTCTGCGGTCGCGTGGGGAAAACTTTCTGAATCTGCTGACCGTGACTCCTGAGGCTTTTGGCGTGCACGATCCCACTTTGAGTCTCCATCTTCAAATCGCTCCGGACTAGTGGACTAGTCGGAGAGGATGTTCTATATCCGGTGATCCCGTGAATCGAAGGGAGAGGCTGGCTGACAATTCCAATTCGAGTATCGTCTCTCAGTGGCGTTCATGCCGCTCCCTGAGCTCCTCACGTGTTAGGTCAGACTTTCGTACTGTATCTTACTTGGTTCGCCCTGACAGTGAATCGATTCCCTGCCCTGGCCAAATGCGTCTGGTCATGCCTACTCTGTATTGACCGTTGGTGACCTCCTAAGAATGTATTCCGCCACCGGTGCTTGCCGCCGCGCTGAATGCGTTCCCACATATGCCCATGGACTTGTCTTAGCGATGGTCCCTGCTACCTGGTATTCATGTCGGCCTCTTTTTGTTATCCATGACCATTTCTGTTCTACTCTGCTGCATCTAACCATCTCTATCCACCGTCATCGCAAATAGTCGCAGGTCAGTATATTCTCACATTTTAATCGTACGCATGGACTCGCACTGATCCGCTGACAGCGATAAATCTCAGAAGCCTCAGTTCATTATCGTGGAGATGTAATTAAGTTTACGAATGCAGTCATGCGCACGCTCCAGATTAGCCCCATCGAGTGAATCCTCTAGAAAATCATCGCAAGAATACGGGAATGGGTCGTGTTATCGCCGACAAGTCCGAATGCTGACCGATGACCAGGTTCGCATACAATTGGCGATCATCCTCGATCATCCCATGCTTTAGACTATGATCCATCTCTTTTGCTTCGAAATCTGATCGCTCAACGTTTGTCGAGATGCTCAGAAACAGAGCTGGACTGGGCAATGCAACCTAGGAAGAGGTGTGCTTATCAAATTTAGTTTCAAGCTAATCATTGACTTGAACCAGAGACAGTTTGTGTCTCGTCCGGACTTGTAACCGGTGTCAACTTGAAGTTTGTCGATCCCCCATCAAATCGTGATGTGTGGGAAGTTTCGTTCCGATTCAGGAGTGGAATTGTCGTGTTGCACATTGGCTCCGGTGCACAAAATACCTAAAATACCCAGCGCGCCGAGACTCGACATCACGGCGAGAGGCGGAGTGCAATATTCTTACGCTCATTGGGTATTAATGCAGCTTGGAATTTCCCGCAGCTGAGGAATCTTTCTGGAATCATGGAACCTGATGTTGATCCGTTACTTGCGCAACTCGGCATCGGGCAAGTTCTCGCACTTTCGGTCCGCTCTAATTATAACAAATTTCCAAGCGTTTTGTCGCCGCCACGGTATTCTGAAATTCGGAGCGAATCCAATTTGAACCCAATGGACGCAAAAATTAGTCCTTTCAGCTCTTTCCAGTTGTTTCACGACGTCAGCAGTTGTGATTGCGGTTGATTGCGGGGTGGGAAGATTCTAACCAATTCCGATATCAAGTGGCGGCTAGCGCCGACGTCGCTTCGAACACTCGCCTTTTAAAGCGAACGCTTAACCCTGGGACTATGGTCTGATTCCCCAGCCCCCCCTTCCTTCCGCCCTTACCCTCGCCGTTTGGGATCCCGCTGAGGTGCGTCCCTCCGCGACACACTGCGTATCATGTGCTGATGCCCCCCAGTTTCTCGCGACCCTTCTCGGACTCTCCATCCCGCCGCCTTGTAAACCTCTAGCCTACAGCCATCTCCATTATCACCATCTCGCATTAAAACTCTGTGAATATCAAATGCCCACGACCCAAGATAACGCGGCGCCCTCGCCTACAGCCTCGTCCGCGTCCGATGGATCCAGCAGCTCTGTGTCGACAGGCCCCCCGCGCACCCCCGTCTCCGCTGGGCCTCCGCAGTCCGGGCGAACCTTCATGAACTTTACAGGCGAAAAGGCCATCAACGGTGTCGCCATGCTGGGCGGCGGCGGCGGCGCCAAATCCAAAACCACGCGCCGCGCCAACACGGCTGAGCGGCGCGCGACGCACAACGCCGTCGAGCGGCAGCGCAGAGAGACGTTGAACGGGCGGTTCCTAGTGAGTCTTGGCCGCTCGCACTTCTACGTATGTGGCGCTTAGCCTAGCATCGCCGCAGGACCTCGCCGCGCTGCTCTCGAACCTCCGCGAGATGCGCCGCCCGTCCAAGTCCGCAATCGTCAACTCCTCGATCGCGCATATGAAAGCCGAGCGCCGGCACCGCATCTTCGCGGCGCAGCAGCTGCGCATGATGAAGAACGAGGCGGATGTCCTGCGCCACGAGCTCAACGTGTGGCGTGCGCGCGCCGGGGTGCCGTTCGTCGAGGAGCCCACGCGCGGTGAGGCATTCGGGATCGTCCTCTGCGGCGAGCTCGAGTTCGACGAGGACGAGCTGATCGAGGCCGGTCTGGCCGAGGAGGAGGACGACGCGGGGGAACGGCACCCCACCGCCGAGTCCGCGGACGAGTACGCGCTGCTGCAACGTCGGCAAGAGGAGCACGCGTACGCCGAGATGCTGCAGCGCCAGCAGCAGCAGGAGCGCGCTCACGTCGAGATGCTCGCAGCGCAGATACAACAAGCGCAGTTCGTCCAGCAGGCCCAGCACACCCATTACTATTCCCCTCGCCGACCATCGCCAGCCCCGAGCTCGCGGCGTTCGACAACCCCGCCATCGGTATCGGGTACGACCACGCTGTCAATGTGCATGCACACCCCGACGTCCACATAAACGCGGAGCTCGCCGCGAAGTGGCGCAGGACAGCAGATGCTGCTCCAGGCGCACCACCAACAGCACTGGCAGCGTCGGGAGAGCTGGTGATCGGCGCTCGCGTTGATCCACCGCTCCAGCGCGCGTGTGATTTACATTCAGGCACGCGCCGATTCGGCGCGAGCTTCCATTCCCATAATCACCTTGACGAGACCGGCCCGACTATCCCCTTACCCACGTTCTTTTTCGCGATCGCGTTTATGCAGATCGTCTTGATTTGCTGCTGTTGTATGTACATTGCTGTATAATACTATTGCGTGGTACGAATAAATCGTTTGCTTTGTTGTAAACTTCAGATGTCCATTAGAGTTCTTACATAGATGCGAAGCAGTTAGTTTTTTGGAACATGTTCTATTGATATCCTAAGACATCGCAGGCGTCTCCGGATTTGATACGAGGCCGCAAGGCGAGATGGTGTGTGTACGCCATCTTTTCTGTCTAACCTCGGCCACCTGGCGAGAGTGATCCAGACCATTCTGTAAAATATATTTAAAACGCGAACAACGGGTAGGATAGCCATCGAGTACGTATAAAGTTGTGAACGATGCGGCTGCACGGAGGGATAGCCATCGACTAGGAAATTGTGGCTGCCGCGGTTGCACGGACATTGAGTAAGTAGAGGAAACGCCGTCAACTACGACAGTTACATAAAGCGCATTGACAACCGCAGTCTGTGATGCGGGGGATCGGTCCAAGTCAACCAAAAATCATCGCACGACACCACTGGAATGAATGGAATTAAACGATCTGAACAAACTAGGGAAAAGTATCGCAAGCGTCTACACGAGGAAGAGTCAGCTCTTTCTCAACATAAGAACGGTTATTTCTCACCTACGACTGCAGCAGGCCAGCTCTGGTCGCCATACGTGACCCGGATACCCAAACCTTGTGCCACGAACCTCTCGAGCTCAACAATGACGATACGCGGCAGCCACTCATCCGGAGCCCGTCATCCCATTCGGGACGTGGGTTTCGCTGAGAGTAAGCTGTACAGAGGTAGCACAGCACCAGCCCCAGGAAAAGCTCCTGAATGGCTATGGCGCGTGTGCAGGAGCTGAAGAAACGCCAGCCACTCGAAGTTACTGTACGAAGCTGAGATGGCCAAGGTGACGAGCCGCGGGAGCAGCACGGGGTTGGCGGCCATCGCTGCGCCGAAGCTGGACATGTTGTTTACGACATTGACGCGCAGGGATGTGAGCGACGGAATAGTCTCCAGAAATGCGACGAACGGCGTCGCCCAGTGGAATTTGAGGCCGAGGTGCTCGAGGGTGCACGCGGAGCGTGAAATGAATGACGAGAGGGCGGAATATTGGATCGGGGGGTATTGCGGCCCGGGATACAATTCCAGATCCAGCCGACGAAGGCTGGGAAGAGTGAGGAGGTCGAGCTCGCACCCGTGGAGAATCAAGGATTGGAGGTGTGGCGCGGTAATGGGCCGGTTGATCGAATGGGCCGGATATCTGTTCACATTTGCTGTCAAATGCAGCAGGCGTGGAAATCGATTTAAGACATCGAGAAAGGTTTCGAATGGCGTGTGCCGAAGCTCGAGGCTGGTCAAGAGAGGGGAGAGGGGAAGGTCGGAAATCGAGCCTAGTTCGTGCACGATGCTGAGTTCTGATAGTAATGGGGCGTTTTTAAAGACAGAGACCGGATAATATTGAGGTGGGGAAGGTCATCAGAAGAGACAGCGAGATGCTTGAGACGGGGAAACGCAATGCGATCTCGCCCAAGAAACTGATAGTCGCTGTGAGACAGCTCTAGCTCCAGGCAAAGAAGCTGCCCGGAGACGGAGGAGATCAGGGAGAGTATGGGTCTCGGGAGTTCCATGTGTGTCGAACGTATTGTCACAGAGAGAGGCCGTTGCTTCGCCCTCGTAAACCATGTCTCAAGCAGAGAAAGCGCCCCATCATTCGGGCGCTCGTCAACGAATCCCAAACCGTGCACAGTCGGGTTATCGAGATTGTACCGCGAAGAGAAGACGAGGTCCAAGGAGCTCCAAAGCTCGGGAGTAGAGTGTGCAATGTTTCGCCAATGACGGCAGATCTGCCCTACCAAAAGTGGAGGTGCAGTGGGAGCAGGTCGCACGCGTCCGTGGCTCGGGAGGCACTCGACAAAGATGCGGGAGACAATTTCCGGTGGTAGGGTGAGGACAGGATATACGAAGCGAGCGAGCTCCATCTCTAGCTCGAGGCGCTGCGCCTCAAGTGCATCAAGAGTTTTCTGAAGCGCGTTTATGCATTTTTTGTGCCGCAAGATTTCCTGGCCCACTTGGTTCACCCGGGTGCGCAGCAAGGGAGAAGAGTCGCTGCTGAATCCGTGGAACCTTGGGTCTGGGAGTGGGAAACGGTGCACATATTCCAGACGGTGGTCATGATGATGTGGTCACCTGTGTGACCAGTGACTGTAACATGGTGGCGTGCACGGACCACCCTCGGTTAGACTTTGCTGTAAATAATATGGGGGGCTGAAAAGGCGTCCATTTCTCTTTCGAGAACATCGAAGTGGTCGAACTCCGACTCAGTGTCGCTCGCCAATTGACCCCGGTGCAACTCTTGTTTCCGATGGCGCCCATTTGATTTCAGCGAACCTCGTCCTGTCCAGTGTCTTCGGCTTTTGCAGGCTGGGTTTATCACCTTTCAAAATCGTTGGTTACCAGTTTTATGTGAGATTGAAGCCGCAGGAAAGTTGCCGAATTACAGGAATTCAACCCGAATACGACAATCCAATGCGATTTTTAAAAGTTTTTGCTGGCCTCAAATGCTTTGAGCTCATTCGTATTCCTATCTAGGTGCAAGAGATATGACTATCCCTGTCTTTGTTACTTGGGGAGGAAATCCCCCGCAGATCTCAGAAAATCCATGGACAAGACAAACGTGGCGCAAGCGCCAGCTCGAAGGCATTCCGATCCATACAGTATAATCCACGGGCCAACAGGCTACGGAAACGTCGCGCAGGCGTCTGTGTGAATAAGAGTCAGCTTTCACAGCACAATAGAGGTGATTGATTCCTCACCTGTGCGGCCACCAGGCCAGCTCTGGTCGTGATAAGTGACCTGAATCTTCAAACCCCGGGCAACAAGTTTTTCGAACTCGACAATGACAATGCGCGGTAGCCAGTCATTCCCGAGCGAGTCATCGCCGAGAAAGCCGAGTTTTTTCGTGAGAGTGAGCTGTACGGAAGTGAGGCCACGATGAGGTCCATCCCTGTGTCGTGGATGTAGAAGCTGGAGAAATGCAATCCAATCGAATGGATTGTGAACTGCAGAAATAGTGAGGCTGGAGAGACGCGGGAGGAGCGTGGGGTTTTCTTCTATTGCTGCCGCGAAGATGGATATATTGTTTCCAACGTCGATGGCCAAGGACGTGAGAGAGGGCACAGCTTGGAGACAGGCGATCAACGTTGTCGACCCATGAAACTTGAGGCCAAAGTGGTCGAGGGTGCACGCGGAGCGTACGAGGAATGACGAAAGAGCGGGATATTGGGGAGCGGGATACAATTCTAAATCCAGCCGACGCAGGGTCGGAAGAGTGAGGAAGTCGATCTCGCACCCCGTGAGAATCAAGGATTGGAGGTGAGGCGCGGTAACGGCCAGGTCGCTGGAATGAGTCGATTGTCCTTGCACAAACGCTGCCAAATGCACCAATTGTGGGCACCGATTTAACGCTTCCAAAAGGGTTCCGAATGAAATATGCCGAAGCTCAAGGCTTGTTAACGATGGGGAGAGGGAGGAAGCCGAGCTTAGCTGGTGCTCGATTCTGAGTTCCGCCAGGGATGGGGCGTTTTCAAAGACGGAAATAGGATAGCTGCCGGGGGCAGGGGAAAATCACCACGTATGGCGAGATACTTGAGAGAGGGAAATGTAATATGATTTCGCCCCAGATACTGAAAGTCTGCGTGGGAAAGGTCCAGTTCCAGGCCATGAAGCTGTCCCGCGAACGAGGAAACAAGCGATATTATGCGCCTCGGGAGTTCCCTATGTCTAGAACGTATTGTCACAGACAGTGGACAGCTTTTTGCCCGCGCAAACCACGTCCTAAGCAGAGGAAGTGCTCCATCGTTGCGACGCTCGTTCAAATTATAACCCGCGTCCGACCTGTTCCACTCCCAACAAAGAGGATATCCACAGAGTTCCATAGCCCAGGAGAGGAGAGAGCGATGTCCCGCCAATGACGGCAGATCTGCGCCAGCGAGAGTGGAGGTGTAGTGGGAGAAGGGCGCACACGTCCGTGGGTCGGAAGACACTCGACAAAAATGCGAGAGACAATTTCCGACGGGAGGGTGAGAACGGGATATATGATCCTCGCGAGATCCATCTCCAGTGCGAGACGCTGTGCCTGGAGCGCATTGAGGGTTTTTGTGTGTTGCGAGATTGCCAATGCAACTTCATTCAACTTGGTCCGCAGCTCGGCGGGGGAAGAAGAGCGGCTTCTCCCCGCGGAATGTCCCAGGGAGAGAGGAGTGGGCGGGGCGTTGCAGTGACTACAGCTTTTGCAGACGTCGGTCATGATGGTGTGAGGCAAGCGACCAAGTGACCGGTGACATGACGGCGCCGGATAGTTCCGATTCTGTCGTGTGTACATACGATACTGATGGCCATCTATCGTACGCTATCATAGGGTTACAGTACTGTTCAGCAGCTTATTTATTTATCCAGGGCAACTTTCACCGCCATACTAAATATGCCTCACCCAGAGTCTACCTATTCGAATTTTATACTTGATTACACCCTCTGAGTGTTTGGAGCATCAGGCGGGTGTGTTTAATTTTGCCGCTGAAGGCAGTGTTAAAGCTGTAAGAGTTCTAAATGTAGTTCCGTGGGTCTCTATTCAAGCTGACAGCCATTGGCCAGTTTCAGCGATAAATGAAAAACGTACATCCCACCGGCCTACAGCAGCACCAAGAGCAACAGCATCTTCTCTGTGTCGCTTCATATCTCTCTTTTTGGTTTTTGTTTTTTTGTAGCGTTGGGTCTAACCTAACGATACTCGAGCAGCAGAAGCATTCCAAGACGTCCGCTTGTGTTTCTGGCTATGAATCAGATGTTGCCGGGGAAGATGTCCAGGAGGAAATGCCGTTACGCACAATAATTACAAGTGTGGGACCAGCCTTCATATATTAACCAATGCCATTCCTCACGGTATACGGCTGTATACCCACTAAAACCCCCTTTTCATAAATCCAATCATCTGGCAGTGGATCTTCATTTAAAAGCAGACCACTCCAGGTGTTCAACACTAATTTTTTGTTGAATGATAGCGAACCAAATCTGGTCTTATTCGTTAAGATCCGGTCTCGACTCAACGTTGTGTTGGTGGCTCTCAGCCATTGGGTACAAATTGCAAGCTCTGAATGGAATTTACCTGGATGAGTCAAGACTCTGTCCACTCACAACCTCCAAATTTCATGCCAGGCAACTGATACCAAGATTGCAAACAATCGGCCTTTCTCTGGCAATATTTTGCCACTTGGGGTATCAAATTGAACAATATTACAACCCAATACCAAACCCCCAGTTCAGTTTCGGCCAATCTAAATATTTTCTGGACCAGAGTTGGCGAGTGAGGTTCCAAAATCAATTTTTGTTCAGGTACCCTACATTCTAAGGCAATATGCTCCTAGGTTTCTGGTATGTGGCAACGTCCGAAAATCTCCGAGTGTTGGATGTGAGTCCAGAAATCTCCCACTCGGAAAGTGTTGTGTATACATTTCCAGTAGAACTCGCGCGTTAGGCATTGGAAAGTGCCGGAACGAATACCTTTCCATATCATTTCGTCAGTCGGGGTGATGTTTGAAATTCTTGAACTTCATATCTCCGCAGACAAGCATATGACGACGAGCTCAGAGAATCGGAACAGATGTCTCTTTAGACTTTACCCACGTGTAGCCGCGACCTCGAGCCAGGCTAGGAGCCCCCGAAATTATTGGCATGAGATGGGAGCTGATCCGGTTTCAGTTTCGCTCGACCAAGAAATAAAAATAAAAAATAAAAATAAAAATAAAGAATTCTTTTATATAAAGAGGAGTGACGTGACGCGTTCGGTGTTTCACGGCAGCAGCCAGGATCACACCTCCGATGCTATCCGATCATTTCTTGCGTCTTCCCCCCATGTCACTGTCCCGTCCTAGAGTCCCGGCACATGCACATTCCTACAACCGTCTGGATGCTTGGGTGATCTTTGTACATGGAAACCGATTCAAACCTTTCAAAAGTCTCTCTGCGCTCTGGCTTGGATTCTGGAATTCTCTTCTGTATTCTTCGATGGTCGGTGTAATTTTGTTTTGATACAGTTTAATGTATCCTCCTTGGCTGTACGCTGTACTGGGTGCCCAGGCTTCTCTCCAATCCCCATCCGTGCGTGGGAGTCTGTCTTCGCCTTCATTTGGGAATTCCTGTGGAGTCTGTGATTTAGAAATATGGGACATAGAAGAAGCGCATATTTTCAGCTCTGTGTGAAGAGAAAAAAGCCAGATGTACGCCGGCGTCGATAATTTCAGTTTGGGGAGCAAGATCGGGGTCGGTATATTTCAGGAAGCTCCTGCGCCACATATCCGCCCCAAATCCTGCGCCACCGTTGCAGCTGCCGGCAGGATAATGACGGCTACCGTGTGCGCTACTAATTGGCTCGGCATTCATCGCCTCTGCACTAGTCGGACAGCCCCATACTGTGATCTATTCTCCACTCATGCCATTTCCATCCCTTCCTTTAGGCACCCTCGTGTCAATCCCCGAGGAATCAGACCCCGACAGCAAAGTGCAGCACAGAGTTGACTTGAGCTCCGATACGGCGGACTCCGCCTGCCCAACGCCACGGCCCTTACAAATCGAACGCCCGATTCCACACCGACCACATCGGCCGATTCGCAGGAGTTCCAACTCGCATAAGGAAGCTGAACGGGACTGTGGGATATGGTGCGTCGCTTTCGAGCTGTCGTCCTTCCGTGTGCTGCCGACTTGACCTGCATCAGCTTTGAAGTAGCGGTATCACCAGTCCGCACCTTGTGTTGCGCCCATATCTTCTGCGCTGAGCACATCGCTTCCGTGCGTCTCCTCTCGTATTTCGTGCTAATTACAATGACATGACTGCAGTGGCTCCATGGCCCTGTCTCCGACGGCCTCTGCCCGACTTGTTGCGTCCCCACCGACGCAACGACACTCCTGACTCTCGGACACCCCACATTCCTGCACCCAGTCCCCCGCGCACCACCGCCCTCGCGCGCCCCCTCCCCTTCCTCCAATGATTCGACCTCCCCCACTCGGCCGTACGCCTCTTACCCCTCCACCCCCGCCGCGTTCCCGAAGACGGACCTCTCGTCCGAAGAAGAAGACGCGACGGACTTTTCCCTCCCCGCGCTTGTGCACGCGCGGGCGCTCCAGACCCGCCGGCACGCGCCGCACACGTTCAGCAGCGTCCTCGGCGTGCGTGGGGCGCTCGTGAGCGTCGCACGCGTGACGGGATGGCTCGTCATCGTTGCGCTTTTGGCTGGCCGCGGGAGCGAGCGCTGGGCCGCTGACTGAGCGTCTTTGCATTGCGGTGGGCATGATTCCACTGCTTTCACGAACAATTTTTATCCTAGAGGTGTCAACCTTGCCGAGTGGGGTGAGGTTGAGTTTTAAAGCACATGGATGAAGTGATAATGTACGCCGTTTTCAATCGGCAGATTTAAGTCGGAGGAGGTTCCCTAGTGGCTCCATGAGATTTTCAGTCTCCAGCTCAAGGAGTCTGGGTATGTAGAACCGCTGCCATTTTATGTCCTGGAGCGAATGTTCGTGCTCGTCGCGAGTCGGAGGTATGAACAGAATCCCAGGTCTTCCCAGGTATCTCATACACCATGCGAATAACTCAGTTGCTTGATATGCTCGAATCCAGCCTGTCTTTCGAAACTTAGCGGTGTCGATAGACAGGCTTGCCTCCATAGACAGACCAGTCACTGCTTGAATGCGCGTCAGTCTAAGCGAGGTGAGTTCCTCAGAAGTACACATCTTCGAGCAGATTTATGTGTTTCCGTGCGATAGGGGCTAATAAAAAGACATACTGTGGAGATATACTCGACCACATCCCCCTGTAGTTCAAGCCCCTTAAAAAGCCCTGAATATGTTCTCCAAGCTCTCAGTCCTTTCAATTTGCTCCCCATGATGAATCAACCTTGACAGCACAGACGCACACTGTGCACGACGCAAACCCGACCCTGGGTTCCAAGGCTGTGCGTCACTCCATCTTGCTCGTTCTGCGGTCGCAGCCTATCCAGATGGTGACCCCTGCCTCGCCGCTTCAATTTGCGTCTGATGATGAGTTGGACTCGTCAATTTTGACAGCACAGACAACATATCGTACGCTGTAAACCACGCGAACCTGACGCGGTCGAGGCCTTTCTGGACAATGACCCCTGCCTCGACCCATACCTGGAGTTGAAATACTTCACGACCACCCCGGTACCAAGGGCGGCTGGCGGGCGATGATCTGGTGGCTTCTTTAATCGACGATTCAGCACATGAGGAGGGATTGTTACCTGTAGCGCGCCGAGGAAGTAAGGGGGTGAGGTATTTCGAATTTGAGCCAGCGCTATATATGTATTGACTGTCTCTAGGTAACGCCTCGATCAACTGCGCACCCACGGCCTGCGCCGCCCAGGGTGCATCCGGACGTATGAACAGTTCTACTGCCGCGAAATGTGACAAACATCTTGACTTAAATGAATACATGACGAACGGCCGCTCTAAGATCCCCGAATATCACGCAATCCGTCTTCCATCGAAGTGGCAAAACGGAGATCGGGTTATTTTTTTCCTTCCCGGGATACATCATATGCTAATGCCACCGCTCTTCATATGGTTCGGACCGGCAGTAAGTGAAACCGTCCTTCATTTTTCGACGTGCGTCTGGCTTGTTTGACATGTCTGCTACCCCGTGTCTAAATCAGAAAATAGCTGTGAGATTTAGGGACGGTAATCGGCGGAGGGTGAAATCCGTAGACCGCTCATGCAGCGGAATAGGTCACTCCAATTAAACCGCTTAGGTGTGCAACAGAAACCCTACATTACAAGGAATTCACATTGTCTGCCTAGATTTACGCTGCAACTTGAAGACGGTTGTTCGACCCGCGAATCGATATTTTCTTCCACGGCAGTTTTAAGTATGTGCTTCCGAGCCGCACGGAATGTCGCACCCAGAGCGCACTCACGCGACGCGTCACAGCTAGCAAGTCGGCGGAATTTGGGCGCCGTCAATATGATGGTCGCCCATGGCTAGTGATGTGCTTGGCTTGGCTTGAAGCCCTAAAGCCCGAAAGCCAAAGCCCTGGCTTCGCCCAGCCAAGCCAAGCCAAAGTTAGGGCTTGGAGCCAGGGCTTTGACCTTTGCATAATATCCGCTCACACAAGTCATTCCCAGTATAAATTCTACAGTGCACGACTTCAGGGACAAAGTCAATTTATCGAATTCCTCTTCGAAGGATTTACACTTGACTTGAGCCATACATCCAACGCGAATCAAGAGCTTGCAGAAATCAATAAATTCTGATCTTTGACCTTTAGAGGATTCTGTCGATATTGGGAACCTGAGGGAACCCTCAGGTGTTCCGGCTGTTGTCTAGCTAAATGTGGATGTTGATACTTACCATTACAGGCCTATTGCAAAAATATTCAAAGCCTTGGCTTAAATAAGCCAAAGCCTAGCCAAGCCAAGCCCGAACAGCCGTCTACATTGGGCCACGGCAGACGGCACGCTAGCTTTATCCAAGGATTGTTTTTTGTTTGTACCGATATAGCCGCCTTTGTGCCGTGTAATACTACCTACCTACCTACCAGAGCACTGCGTGTAACCATCGATTCGAACTGACACACGATTATGAGAGACATTTTCACAAGGGCATCAACTTCCTCCAAATCTGTGACATGACTACTATGGATCCGACAGCATTCACTACTACAGTCTACTACAGTAGTCATTCTGTTGCTCCACCGAGGCGACATTTCAATCAGGCGGTGATGGGGATGCAGTTGATGGCGGAAAAAGATCCGCGCTCAGTGTTCAGTATGAGAGGGAGAAATTGATTGGTACGTACCCCACGCGTTCTGGGGGGCGTCGCAGGTGACCTTGGTACCTCCGCTGAATTGAGGTCAGATTTTAGGTAGATGAATGTACTGATGGACGAAGTTACCAGTGTTCCCGATGACGGTGATGGGCGAGCAGCTCAACCCGATGGGCACATTGATGCCAGTGAGGTCAAGGCCAATGAGGGTGGCAACGTCAGAAACCGCGCTGCTGGAAGAAGACTGGACGCTCTTGCAGCACTGGGGGGACGACGGTGGGGTCACCGGGGGAGGGGGGGTGCCTCAGGGGGTGGCGGCAGCAAGGGTCTACAAATAAAATTAGTCATCATCATTGTGCTTGACACGGCCTCAAAGAGAGCACGTACAATGAGCATCGAAGTGACGACGACAGAGAGCTTATAGAACATATTTGCTTGGGAGAGAGCTTGAACTACGGGGGATGTGTTCGAGTGAAGATTTCCAGTGAATTTGTCTGCATTTTATCCTCCTCGCCTGCAGACATTCCCGTGATTGCAAAGGATGGTCAGGGCACATTGTGGAGAGCGAGAGGCAAAGTGGAGCGGTGGAGCTCATGGACGTGTGGCGACAGGAGAACAACACAATGCTCAGTACCGGATCAGAACTGAATGAAGACAAATCGTACAGTACTCCGTCAACATACTGTACACACAGATGCGAGCAAGTATCAGCGGAGCCATTCAATTTTTTTGACGTGAGAATATCGTCCATGTTTTGTTCGACAGAACCCCTAACTGATCAACACGAAGTCTTATATGGATCAGGATTAGACGAGGGATTAAGTGTATTGGGGGTTGGAATAATCCGGAAGCAAGGATCCGCAGTGGTGTCCTTGCTGGTTCAAGTAGCTGGACAGCGTAAGTTTCAGCGGTGATAGGCAAATGTCAATTTTGACAGAATTGTTCCCAATGGGCACAGAGCGCCATTATTAACACCCTGAATGAAGGTCCCTAATTGAAGCGTCAACGTCATTTTATGCAGGGTAGCGGCTGCAAGCCTGCAGGGGTCGTCTGTGGAGGAAAGCGCTAGATAGAATAGAGCTGTTTGGCAAGCGATGTAAAGTGATTTTTTTTTTTACATCAAGTCCCAGAACGTTTCACATTGTGGAGATGCGAGATTGCACTATCTTTTGGTTGTCTGACTGTATTTTGGGGCAGCGTTTTACATTGTGGAGCAAAGCTTTTCATCATATTTTTGTTTTACATCACTTGCCAAAGAGCTCTAATGTTGTAAACGGAACTCGATTTTATCAACAGCGCGAGGATTTTGCGGTCCCGTCGAGTCTACGCGCAGGAATTAACGTTAACCTATTGCCGCTTGACCTAATTTTGTGCGATTCTTTTGGTGAGTTCTCGAAAAGGAGCGAGCATGACCATCTTTGTGGTTATATAAATTTGTTTAATTGCATGCGGCGTCTAAGAACGAAAAGATTCAAAGCCGCACCGGTGACTTGGATTCCGGGAGAAAACCTACGCAATCCATGCCAGAATCTAATGACGTATACTAGCCCGCGATTTATAATACTTTCCTATTGAATGTGAACGTTGTCAGGCTCATCGTCTTCAGCGGGAGCAATCATATTGCAGCGGACCTCCTCGCCGGCGCGACCATGGCGCACCGGGTCGGATCCACAGGCTCCCGAATATTGAACCACTCGGCCATCAAAGCCGCATGATCCGGAAGTTGAAACATGTGCCATTCTGCCTCTGGAGGTTGCTGGAGGCAATCTTGAGGTTAAATCATCCTTTGTACATACATCCAGACCATATTTTACCACAATTCAAAAAAAAATCTGTGCAAGGTGTGGCGAGAATATATTTGAATATATTCAAAATATATTCATAGTCAGTGGCAAAAATATTAATACGATACACTACAAATACGATACGCACCTGGAGCACTGAATACGATACGAATATGAATACGATACGCCATTTGTCGTATCGTATTCGTATTTGGCCAGCACTACTTATAAGCTCGCTTATTGCCGCATACGGCAATAAGCTCGCTTATAAGAAAGCCGTAGTGCAGACTGGTTACGATCTGCGTGGTCGAGATAAGTTCTTTTTCTCGGATAATACATAATAAAGCTTTCTTATTCATCTTTCGTACTGCGCCGGCCCGTTAGCACAAACAAAGTTCCTATCCTGAAAGATAGGATGAGATGGCTACTTGAATGGCGGGCTATCTTACCAATGGTCAACGCCGCGCCGCGCCCTGCAACGCACATCAGGGTGGGGTCCATGGGGATCAACACAGGGCGGGAAAGCTCGAAGATAGAACGCTTTCAACTCAAATGGCCGGATAGAAACTCTCTCAACCGTGGCGCTAGATAAGTTGTTCGAGCTGTGGTTCTGGTAAAGGGCGGCACACAGCCTCCATCATCCCATCATAATTTGATCTCTACGAGGCGCGGTCTTCTACTGCAAGTCCTAGTCGAAGATCTTTTGGTCTGTCGTGGGATGATCGGCGGCCAAAATTGATGAACGGTTCTCACACAATTCAAATAAAACAACACAAAAATGGGTTATATTCGCGGCATTTAACACGAACGCGCCCGGACGTAGAAGGTACAAAAAATCAACGACAACAGAAAGTCAAAATCTCGACGAAATCAATGTTATAACGACAAGATCTCCACACTGCTCAGAGCGTGATGGGGATGCAGTTGATGGCGATGAGAGAACCTAGAGATAAATCCGCGCTCAGTGTCCGGCATTGGAGAGGTAGAAATTGACTGGTACGTACCCCACTGCTGCTCGGGGGCGTCACAGTTGACGGTCGTACCTCCGCTGAATTGAGGTTAGATTCTAGGTAGATGAATGTACAGATGGATGAAGTTACCAGTTGTTCCCGACGACAGTGATGGGCGAGCAGCCCAAGCCGACGGGCACGTTGAGGCCACTGAGGTCAAGGCCGAGGGTGGCAGCAACAGCGGAAACCGCGCTGCTGGAGGAGGACTGGACGCTGTCGCAGCACTGAGGGGACGACGGCGGTGTCACCGGGGGAGTGGTGGTCGGGATGGCGGCAGCAAGGGTCTGGAATGAAGGTTAATATTCAAACATGCGGGTGTTGAGCTTGGCACATACAATGAGCACCGAAGTGACAACGACAGAGAGTTTAGAGAACATATTTGTTTGAGAGAGAGCTTGAACTACGTGGGGATGTGTTCGAGTGAGGTTTGAAGGAGGACAGACCACTCTTTTATAGACATTCCGTCCAGCCTTTCCCCCGGTTAAGCAGGTCATCCAGAGTGTCCTTGGAGTCAAACTACCTCCGAATTGTGGAGCAGTGGAGCTATTCGACAACGCAAAGCTATGAGATGTCGGTTGCACATGAATGGCAACTCAATCACAGTCCCTCACCCTGGCTGGCGGAGTACATGTAGGTGGGGCGTCTGTGGAGTGAACCAGGCCCGAAATGATGGAATAAAGGCGTCTCGCACCCCTCTCACGTTAGGCGAAGACCGACGACGTGAGAGGCCTACGCATACCACCAAAGCCAGCGTTTCAGTGAATCAGAGTAGAGCTTCAGCTTTGATGATGCCATATTATCTGCAAGAGAGAATCCTTGAGGGCTGCCATGCTCGCCTAGAACCACTCTTGCAGGGTGTTTCCCCGTAATACGGGACAAACTTGATGCCTTGGCGGTGTTCCTGCGGGGGAAGAGCGCGGCTCAACAAGTCCAAAACCGGAAGATCTTCAAATCCTTGGCTATTGAGTTTCGACGTCATTGGCATTGACTGTCGGAGGGTTTCATGTAGCGCGATCTGTATCATGACCAGTCGCATACGTTGTGAAATCCAAGGAAAATCGGTCCAAATACGACCGGGATATATTTGCGTCCTCGACGTCATGGGCATGCGGTCTATCATACCGAGGTCCGGCTGCAATAGTCTAAAGATAGTCATTTGCCAGGGATCCCCGAGGACACGACATCCGAGTCGCCATCCACGAGTCCGGAGATTCGAGGATTCAGAGATTCTTTGGAACCAACACAAGGCTTGGAACGATGTCGTAGTGAAGGTGTCTCATCTCAGGCGAAGCATGCGATGCGACTGGGATACAAGCACGGAACATGTTGGAGGTGATGATCGCGGTTTTCTGCAGAAATATTGTGGGCGAATGTTTGGCTGCAGCTTCCGATTAATCATGATTGCATCAAGTCGTTCCGAGAGTCTCCGAAACGCCAATTCGAAACAAGCTCAAAAAAGGTGATCGCTCAGTTGAGCAACATCATATATTCCATGAAAAGAATCCAAAGCTTCAACTGTGCGTACGGTCGGCGGGTTGACTTTTGACTTTTGACTTCTGACATCGGTAAAATTGCCGGCACAGCGCGGCCACGTGAGCAAGTTAGATGTATCATTTCGATGTGCAGGGACATGTCCTACGCGTTTTATGGTACTAATAGATACTTGGGAGGTTCTCAGGGTTCCATATTGCTCTTTAGGAAAATTCTGCACAAGTAGGAAGTATGTTAAAACTCTAATAAGAACATATGCCCATGAACTTGGCACTCCGAAGACCAAACGGTAGTTCATTCAGATCCATCACCTCCTTCACCTGCATCCTCCTCTTCCTCAGATTCGCTCAGTGCTTTCAGCCCCATCAGAGTACATTTCTGGACACAATCATGCTGATCAACAAAAGTCTTGATGCCTTCCTTGCCATGATCTCCAGCTCCACTCTTCCTGCAGGAGTTGTAAGGCTGAAGAACCAGACGAAATACATAGTGCATACCCATCAAGTGTATGTGACATGAGATCAAACAAGATTGATGCTTTGCTCAAGGGATTGTGGCTCTCGGAAGCTACAGAGAGATTTCAACATTCAACTGGTGCACAACAGAAAATAAAGGCATGCTTACCTTGAATATCGGCAAGGACAAGTGTATTATTAGAGTAGCAATAGGAAAAATGCTGAAATGCGTTGATGGTAGCTCCCTGCTTGTCAGAGTAACGAGGATGGTCAAGGGTTCCGGAATACTTCCTCAATTGAACATTGCCCCTCTCCTGCTCAAGAAGCCAGGTTACAGAAGATATAATGGCAGTGTTAGTTTTGAGCTCATCCTTCTCTGTGTCTGGAAGACTAGTATAGTCGGACGGCTTGATGCTAGAGGCAGGGGAAGGCGTGAACGAATCAGTCAACCCATCAACACCCTCGCGAGCGAGGATGAAGTCGGTAACTTCAAATTCTATCGGAATGCTAAATCAGCAATGCAAATTGGAACAGATTAGACATTGGACACACCTGAGATTTCTATGTCCTCGCTTTCACACTCCTTCTTGAAACTATTGAGGAAAAATTTGGCACGCCCCAGAGTAGTTCCCTCCTTGATAAGCTGGTCTCGATTATCAATGATTGAAACCGGTGATCCGCTACCAATGGTATAGCAACGCTTCGCAACGTAGGCCACACCATTGATGTTAAGCTCGATCAAATTCAGAGTAAGTAGGGATTTGATTAATTTCAGAAGCATAACCTACCTTGAACACCAGTTTAGATCTTCCCTTGTTGGTGGGACTATTTTCGAGCATAACCGAGTTGGGAATTGGATTTTCAGTGGTCCAAACAAAGTTTTGAAGCCCTTTCACGGGATCTGATGTCTGTTTCGCAAAAAAGAGAGTCATCGAGGTCACATCGTTCACAGGAGTTGGTTCCGGAGCCGGAGCCATTGAAACAAAAGCTGACTTCAAAGTGCGTGAACTACCAGAGACTATCATTGTATCAGCAAGATTGAAGTAAGTTGAAATAGACAAAAGGAACTCACTGAGCCGTGTTCGTTTGAGAATCGAAGCCCCAGAGATGCTTGCACTGGCACTCCAAGTTCGCTTTTTGGACTTGCCAGGGATCACATTTTTAGGAGGCAAAGAGCGTGGAACTTGTATATGATGAATTCAAGTTGAAATTCCAAAAGTAGAAGAATATCATAAGTACTTTGTCAAGATCAATGTGAGCTTCAAGGTACACCGCAGCAAATTTGCGATTGCGGAACTTGGGAGGGACAGTCTTCTCTAGATTCTGGCCACAGTCCCTCAAAACATTTGATGCCCCTTTCCGCATCTGCAAAACGCTTTTTCGGTGATAGTTGCCATCCCCACGTGGTAGAGTGGCGGTGTCTCGGTAGAGGCCGATAGAGCCGACGTCACTCCATAGACATCCCATAGATCTTGGTCTCTACCGTAGCAACCTGGCTCGCTGTAGACTGCGCTCTCCTACCTCTCTCTATCTGGATATACCCCATGCACAACCACAACTTCCTCCAGTTGGCTTACCAACACCGTTATCTTACTCCTTGCTTTGCGCCACAATAGCCCAGCCTTCCAGCACATCACCAATAACTATCCATGGACTTTGTCGCCTCCTCCCAGCCTCTGCAAGATGGTGAAGACTTTTCGGATGCCTGCTGGATCCCCTCAGATTTAGGGCCCGTGGAATCGGATCTGGCCGACTCGGATGTTGTCGCCTCTTCGCAGCCATTCGAGGATGGGGAGGACCTATTTCAGGACGTGGGTCTTCAGGTATGCTTTCTATTTTCTTTACGGAAAATTTCCAACCCGGTCTCATAGACACCGTCTCCCACTACGGGCTCGTCGTGGGTGACGCTGACGGGCCCAGTCACGCCAGAACGAAGCGATGTCAATACTCTGACTCGCCGTACTCGCCTCGTCCGTAGGGTATCCCCAGGGGTACGTCGACAACGTTGATCCCTTTGTCCACCTCTCGCTAACCGCAATCTTATTAGAAATTGAGCTCAATTCCGAGACATACATCGTGTGCATTGCCGCGATCTCGCAATCTCGTCAGACGTGTCACAATGGTGAGTTTTGCTATTACTCGCACTACCTCGACACCTATTTTCAATGTTTCAGGCAGCATATATGGAGAGGAGAAGGAAGCACGCGCGTGATGAGGCGCGACGCGTCCTTGAGAAAATACGCAGACTTACGAAGACCACCATGCATTTGCGGCGCAAGCATCGTGATCTATGTGCATTTGCAGCGAGGCCTTACTTAGACAACACGGAGAATGTGTTTGGATGCTTTAACACCTTGCTGTAATCTTGTACATCCCCGCTTTCAATAATACACCTTCCCTGGATACATTGGATGTGAGAACGAGTGCTAATTGATGTATCATTTGCCGACTTGAGTGCCTAGCGGAACCCGGTTCCTCGAACAAGATTATAATAAATTAAAGTACAAAATTACACTGGAAGGCAGTCTCGTAGGTCCAATTTAAACATACAAAAAGTGTGTCCGTCAATATGTGAGTTTACAAGAAATTTCGAATCATGGCCCCACTTCTCTGGTATAAGCATCGCATTGCGGACAATGCGGTCGACGGGGACAACATCAGCATAAGGGCCATCCTTGCCCGCAATTTTACGAGTGGAACGGCTAACATGATAATACCCATCCAGCTTGTTTGGTGTCCGGAATGGCGTAAACCATTCAATGTATGCAAGGGGTTGTGACGATTTGACCGGGTAGTGGCCGGGAAGCTGGAAAATAACACGAACTTGAGCAATGCGGAGACCTGAATAGATAAAATCAGCGGGTAGAAAATGCATTTTATCTCAACAAACCATGAAGGGCGGTTCCATCCGTGAGGGAATTTGCTTCCCCAGTTTTGACCAGAGCGAAATCATGGTGCGCAGGCTCAGTAGCTCGATAACGGGCCTCACCAGGAGGGACAACGGGGGCAGTTGCGCGAACAATATTTGCATCGTGGCGCTTGCCGACTTCGGGTATATTGGGCAGGGTGAATTTGAGGCGCTTCCAAGTGGGAAAAACATCGAAATGATAAGGGGTGTATGAAGAATCATGGGTTGTTTGAAGAAAATGAGACAGAGCAGGGAGGAATCGGGAAGCATCGTGCCCATCCTCGGCGATGATGTGTGATGCAAGAACACGACGTGTCGCGGCAGGGGCTGCTTGGAAATACTGTAAGTGTGATGGATCAAGGTGTCGGCGTCGTCTTCAGCACCAGTGGCCAAGGTAGAAGAGGCGGGGAGTGGGAGAATTGTGGGAGGTTGAGTGGAAGCGAGTGTTGAACTGAGAGTTGATTCGGACATCCATTCGCGGAAAGCACTGAATCGGGCGACTGACTCTTGCCGCTGCAGCCAGAGAGTCATCTGTATGATATAATCCTTACGGTTGCTAGCCCGATACGCATTTTTGGCGTAGTCGATATGCAGGCGCTCCGGAGACTCAGTGTTAAATCCGTCAGCACTTCCGAAAAGGCGTATGGAGGGTTCGTAGTGGTCCAATGAATGTATCTTCGGAATATTAAAATGTTCTTTGCGTCCACCGAGTTCAATGAATATGGCTTTATGTGCATGAAAGTCGTCCAAGGCAGTTCGCAGTGCGAGGAGAGTCGTCGACGTGTGGGATTGAAGCGAGGCCAAACAAGCAAAATCCATTAAGGCGCGCACCGCCTGGATTAATTCAGGGTGGGCTCCGGCAGCAACAAGGCCGAGGAAGACCTTCTCCATCTCCTTGTGTTCTGTCCCAGTCCACTGAGAGACGGATGAAATGCCGTTTTTGAAGTGACGCAGTCCGGGGTGATCGGGCATCTGTCGAAAGCGTTCATCAACCTCGATTTGGCCGATGATTTCTGTGCACCACTTGACGAGGTGGTCCTTGAATACACCCTTGTGAAGCTGGTGCAGCAGATCTGGAGTAAATGCCTGGAAGATGTCGGAGTGCGGCAAGCTCATCCAAAAAGGTGGGTACACCGAACGTATGCCTTCCTTTTCAAATGCCGTATCCTTCTCTCCATCCTGCTGACGCGCCATGAGGAAAAGGGTTTCCCGTTCGTCCCGTTTATCGTGAGGTAGGTGGTCTCCACGCTCGTCGGGGTTTACTGTACACAGCGGGCATCGGTTCTCTTTGCAGCACGCAACAAGACACTGCTCTGGATAGTCGGCGACATATGCAGCAAGAATTGGCCACACATTCCGCACAAAGTTGTCGGCACAGACCATTTTGGTCCCGGTCTTCCCAGCCTCGACCACAGAAGCCAAGATGATGCTCATACACTGGTGGAATAGACGATACTTTGCAAGAGATCGCGTGTTTTTATTGAAGCAGTCGAATTTCGGGATGGGTAAATACCCGATGAGAACAGTCGCATGCGCAGAAACCTGGCGTCGAGTGTCCTTGCCAATATTTCCAATGGTGAGATAGACGGGCCAAGCGGAATTATCCCCGCGGAAGTTCGATAGCAAGGTCTTGTCGGACGAGAGGATGAGAGGGGCAAGTGTCGCGCCAGGAGGTAGACGTTTCTAAATTAGACCGTGAGTTCTTCGCCTATTTATTGCCGATTCTTTCTCACCTGTATCTCTTTCCACCAGTCGCCAGTCCACATTTCCTCGAATAGTCGTATCTGTCCTTTCTCGTCCGTATACAGCTCTTCGGGCCCAAACCGCATCGCGTTACGGAACATCGGGTTACCAATTAACTCGCGAACACACTCGACTGGATCTCTGAACCACAGCTCAACGGTCTCCCCCCGCATCGTCGCACCGGTGGGATCTTTATCGAGGTCTGGCAAGTCGCCTTTCACATCTATCTCTTTGCATTGCCACTTGACGCCACCTGGCAGGTCATCGATCTTGCCAAAGAATTCGGTCTTTCCATGGTATGATGGCCGTGCACGGTCCGTAATCTGACGAGTTTAAATTCAATGCCGCACGAGACGAGAGTTAGATGCTCACAATCGATAACTTCAAGAATTCGTCGGCGGCTGTATGTCCGACATGCTTGATGAGCCACTTTGCCAGTTCCCACTCCGCCTCGTCCTTGAATGGTCCCAAGACCTCCGCGCCTTTCAAAATCTCCTCGTCCCGAATCTCTTCAAATACTGTCTTCCCCGGACCGTATGTCGCACCACCATGGCCTGGCACAGTCTCTCTCCAACGTTTTCGTCCAGATCCTGTCTCTGGGACACTCTCGGCTGCCGGCGCTGATGTTGGTGCAGGAGGAATTGCATCTGGTTCCCCGCTGTCGTTTTCTTGGGGTAAAATTGGAGCGCCTCCTTCATCGGGACCGAAGTCCATGTCCTCCAATGGAGAAGGGGCTCGACTTGTGGTGGAGTTTGACTGCCCGCTCGACGTGCCTTTTTTGCGCGGCCTTTTGCACGTCTTTCATCACGAAGTCTCTTCAGCACTTGATCCAAATTCTGGTTGGCTTGCCTGCGGCAATCTGGGGACAGGGATTTATGGCGGGCAACATCCTCCCAGCTCGCGAACGACGACTTATTGCAGAAATCACAGGAGGGCATGGAGGGATTTGAGATATTCGGGAGCGCGACTCTGCAGATCATGCGGACATCACAGGCATTTTCAAATACGTTGGCACCGCAACAACAACCAATGTGGTGATGTGACTCGTCCTTATCTTTTTCTTCTCCTACACTCATGTCGTCGCCCGCTTTCACTGAAGCTGAATTCGATGCCAACCGTCCACCACTTCCTCTGGGTCGAGGACGCCGCGATATCCAAGTTACTCAAGGACGCCGAGAGCATGGTATGCATGCTCTATGGGATTACATCTAAGTAAAATCAGACTGACGCGTCCCCAGATGCTCAACGACAGCGCGATCGCATGGCAGGAGCCAAGCGTGTTGAGACACGGGCGCGAAACCAGGCTAATGTGCAGGCTCCCGCCCCGCGAGCTATGGCGCCGCAACTCCAAGGCACCCCACTCTCCCAGCGCTCCCGAATGCCCAGCTCGAATGCCGGCCCTTCACCAGCTGGATACAGCGCATCACCACCTCAAACTCCTTGTCTTCCGCTTTCGTCGATTCCGGCTGCGACGCCAAACCCGAATGCACCGGGCCTCGAAAAATCACTACCTCCGATGCCGCGTATACCACTGCAACCGGTGAACGTAAACGCTGGTGCCAGTTATATTGATTTCAGTCTACTCGGGCATCCGACTCCTGTAGCACGGCCCCTCGCACCCTCCATTCCACCTGCAGCTTCAGAGAACGAGCTCGAGTGGTTTACCTCCTTATCTTCAAGTCAGCAGGCCGCTTTGCTCTCTTCCTGTAGGTTAAAATACTTTATTTGCATCGGCCACTTCTAACTCAGACTTCAGTGAAACCAACCGCAATGACGACGTCCCGTAAGACACATTTGCAGTCATGATGGCTTCGACTGACTTGTATTTATTGTATAGCGCTCTACGACGAGCGATCTTCGGGAGGCCAACTTGAAGGTAAACCAAACACTGCTTTCATCGCCCTCAACTGACGAGTACTCTTATTCCACAGAACACTTCGACGACCAGTCTTTGGGAGGCCTAGGTATGCCCAGTGTATTTACATGGCTGTGTATTAACCCAGCGCAGGGCATTATAGCTTATCAGACCTCGGCGCAGAACAAGGTGAGATATTTCTTACCGAGATTATGGATGCTTATTGAATGCTCCGGATTACGAATAGGTGGTCTCGGCGGCGTTGATCAGAACGATGAGGAACCATTTCGGGACCAGCCGTGGTCTACCCCCTCCGAGAACGATGGCGACAACAGTGATGAACCCCCGGCACCTGTCAGCTCTCTTCAAGTACGCCACTTCTCTTCTTCCTAACCCTTGGCTGACACACCTAGTTCACGATTCGGTCCATCGAGCCCGGATATCAGCAGAAGCAGAAAAAGCGTCGAGCCCATATGGCAGTGACTACAGAAGAGGGAGAAGACGAGGTTATTCATTGGAATGGGCATATTTTTTCGGTCTAATTAATCATTCTTAGGACGACGGCGACGACATCGATGGCCCTCCCAAGAAGAAGCAGAAGTCTCGCGGCATTTCCGTGCTCGCGGCCGACCATCAAAAGATATGCGAGCTGGCCTTTCACTATGTCAAACGCGACGTCACACACAAAATACCATTCCCCGTCGCGAAGAAACGTGCCGGCCGACTCCAGACCGATGAATTCACCGAGCTCCTCCTGGGCTCATGGACCAACGCTGCCTTTGATCTCGAGCTCGAGAATGTGGAACCCACAGCCGAGGATATTGCCCTGGTGAGTGTTCTACACCCATTGTTTCGATGCGGACTAAGAGATTCATTAGATCAGGGCTCGCGTCCCTCAGTTCCGATCTGGGATCAAGGTGATGGCACGCTCATTCGTCCCTGGTGTTTACCGGTTCGAGAACATCCTCACGCTCCCGGATCCTACCCCAGAACGCATTCACGAGGCCATGGAGAGGAACAGGAAGCGGGTAGAGACAGTATTGAAGACATACCATCACCTAGTAAGCACGCCATGCCATTTCCGACCCAAGTTATTTACTAATACCTCTTGTCTTCCTGTCGATGTAGGACCCAGACCAGCCCGGTCCAGGGACAATGTTCCGCAACGTCATTATTCAGTACATCCTCACCGGCTACTGGTTCGGGGAAAATGACGCAGACCGCGCATTTTATTTCAAAGACATGTCGCAGGTGGAGCTCGCTACTGTAGCGCTCATCTTGTGTGCGGTGAGTGATTTACTTGACAAGGATCTTCCACCGCTGATGCTGCTGTTGCTCGATAGGTCGTTTGCGCCATTGAAGAGTGGTCCACTGGGCGCTGGCAAAACAAGAAATTCTCGCACAAGAATTACTTCGGCTTGTACCAGAAGCTCGTCTCCGGCCTCAACAAGTGGAAGGACCATTCGGATAAGGACGTGAGGGAGAAGGGTGCTCTTCGCAATGTCACCGTCGACCTGCAGGAAAATTTGCTGCGTAATGCGAGGTATTTCTTTTAGATTTTCGCGTCGTAATTGCGGCTGATCCCGTTTTTAGGGCCGTCACAAGCAAGCCTGATGAAGGGCCAATGGGGGAGGAGGAGGAGGAGGACGAGATGTTCTCCCTTGCTGCTTTCGAGGCGAATGCCGCTGCTAATGTAGAATATGCATAATATATCCATTTTTTTGCCGTACAATTGTGGGAGCTGGGCGAGCCGAAAGAGGAAAGACGCCCGGTGAATTAGGTAGACCCCGGCTCTATGGGGCTCTATGCAGCACTACCTGCCTACAGCTCTACGGCTCTACGGACTCTACGGTAGAGAACTTCATTCTATACGTGCTCACATAGAAGGGGGGGGTGCCTATGGCTCTATGGCTCTACTGGAGCCTATCCCGAGCTATCTAGCCACTGGGTGTTTTCCAGATGCGCCTTGCTGATTTTTACATAATCCCGGTGTGTTTCGTCGTGCTGTAAGGATCAACGCGCTGATATTCTGACAGCGCTTGACTCTTCGCCATCACAGTTTCTGGTTTCTGTCCATTTCCCTTGCCGAGTCGTGCTACCCGAAGATTGGCGACTTCTTGGGTGGCCAATGGCCGACGCCTTTGGCGGCAGTCCCTGACGCTGAATCGTATAAATGGGAACAAGCTCCAACAGATCCCCCATTCTCCTTCGCTCTCTTTCTCTTTCTTTCAGTCTTTTCTACGCCGCGCGTACCAGCCTATCCCTCGGACATAATGAAGTTCTCTGCTGCTCTCATCTCCACTGCTCTCTTCGCCCTCACCGCCTCGGCTGCTCCCGCCGTAAGCATCGAGACCCGCGACGTTGCCACCGACGTCGGGCTCTTCTTCGGCTTCATTGGTGGCTACGGTGTCCAAGCCGGTATCCATATTTTCTATCTTCACTGACGCCGACGCCAAGGTCTTGAACTTGTTTCTTCTTCTCCCCAGGCGTCGACAACCAGGGCGGCGCTTGCTCGACCCCCGTCGCTGCAGCTCGCATCCCTTGCTCGTACGTCCTTGGCTGTCCCCGCATGCTCGCAACCTCATTGTACCGCAGGTGCCCTCCCGACCAGGGCGTGTTCATTGCCACCGCCACCGCCAACTCCCAGGCGGGCCATGTGATTTCGGGCAACGGCGCCGGTACCCCGGTGTCGTTCGCCGAGACGGGCGACAACGCCGGTGACTTTACCCAACGCATGTTCCTGTTCCGCGACACGCTGCAGGGTATGGGATGCCCCATAATCTCGACGAACTGGGCCCGGCTCCTCCCTCAATAAGTCACAAGAGGCGAAGAACAGAACAGTCGCAGAGATATTCCACTCCTTAGATAGGCTCTCCCTCGCAATTTGAATTTTTGGTCTTCTTGATACTCGGAACCTGAGCCCTGGTGAAGCATTGACAGGATTGTGAGGTGAAATTCACTCGATTACGCCATGACAGGCTGCTCATGAAGCGCTGAGGGAGCAGCATGGTGCTCTACGGGGAAACTATGATTGGGCGCTAGGAAAAATCAAAGGACTCGAGGAGCAGGAGACGGTGCTCAAAAGTGATATAGAGTGATATCCACAAGCTCTTCGCGCAGCGCGACATTGATCCCCGGAGCCCCGTCAATCAGAATCAAAATCATGAAAGTCAACCGCGACCATGCCGCCGACCGTAAGTGAGGCGGGATGTGACCGTATACTTGAATCTTAACAATACACCTTTTAATTTATCCCCTCTCCTGCTTCCAAAATTCACCATTCACCTTCCTTCACCACCTAACATGCTCATATCAGATGCGTATCACATCCGACTTGCTCACGTGGCCGCGCTGTGCCGGCAATTTTACCGATGTCAGAAGTCAAAAATCAACCGCGGCTTTCCCGCCGACCGTACTGTGCGGCAGCTTTCGCCCCGAAGACTTTAGCTCACTTCATGAAGGTAAGAGGCCGGCAAGCGGCGGGTCACAAATAGACGAGGAATTGGTGGGTAGTACAATTTAGAAGGAAGGCATTTACAGGAGAGTAGAGCAAGTATTCACTAAGAACTAATTTTCGCCGTTCGAGTGCTTTACCTTTTCCCTTTGGATCGTCGTCTGGGTTGATTTTTTCTGAGCTTCATCATATTTGAGTCGTCGTGAAGACCGATCCTCCGTTTAAGAGACAATGCCTGAGATTTCATTGGATGTACGAAGAAGTAAAGCAAAGAGAAACAACAGTTGTCAGACCGGACACTACCCGAAACCGATCAATGAGTCAGTCTATATGATCAAATCTGGTCACGTTTTTTTGTGGCGACATTTTTGCTACCCTAAGCACATGAAGGTAAGAGGCCGGCAAGCGGCGGGTCACAAATAGACGAAGAATTGGTGGGTGGTACAATTAGAAGGAAGGTGTTTACAGGAGAGTAGAGCAAGTATTCACTAAGAACTAATTTTCGGGTGCTTTACCTTTTCCCTTTGGATCGTCGTTTGGGTTGATTTTTTCTCCTACTTTAATACTTTCGAAACCCGTTGTCTGGTCAGGGTTGACACGCTTGGGATCGGTACCTTCAGGCTCTTTGCTTGCCTTACGCTCTTTAAAGATTAGAATTAAGAAGCAACAGTTGTCAGACCAGCACCCACAGTACCCGAAACCGATAATGAGTCAGTCTATATGATCAAATATGGTCACGTTTTTTGTTTTGTGGCGACATTTTTGGTACCCTAAGCACAAAAGAACTAAAGTTCTATTTGTGAACCTCTTTGTAACAGTTACTCAACAGTTACTCACCCGTGACGCAATTATGGGTAGCATTTCCATGTTCCTTACGTTGCTCACCATGTTTGATTGTTCTGAAGTTGTCCAGTACGCCGTAATGACAATGCGCACACCCCAATCCGCCTCGTCTTTCACGGCGCCAGGAAGTATTGACTAGGCATTCAAGTTCGAAACTAATGATACCAAGGCGTTTTCGTTTTGGCCTTGCAGAATGTCACCGAAGCCCGAGACAGCCCAATGGCGCCGCGGATGGTTCACCGCTGAAGTACCCAGACAAGCTAAACAGAATCCAAACCAGTTGATGGAACCTATCGTTGAGCTCCTACAAGCCTTAAGGCATCCGGGAAAAGTTCAACCTCTCGAGCGGCGACGTACTAGTAGCCCAAGTCTCGTCTTTCTAACGCTGCCTGCAGCTCTGCCAGCAAGCACTTTTTGGCGGTATGAGAGCCTATTTTGATTTTTTTGATCGTAAATACCCTATCTGGAGTGATGGTCCGTGCGCAGATGTTTTGTTTGGGTAGTGACGCCTGTAACAAACGTCACACCATTCACGATTTTCCGCAGGAACTGACCTATCCTTGACCAAATGGCCGCGCAGGAACGGGGAACAGCCCAGTGGAACGTATTAGGTCATTATGACGTGGCAATCCCGTCGTCCTATTCATGCCCTCCGCGCCTGCATACGCTGGACATAACCGTGAAACGCGGGGTTGACATCCTGTTCGCTTGGTTTCTCTCGCTCGCTGTTCCCCCGCGCATAAAATCCCTGACTTTATCCATGGATCTGGACGACGCTCCGAGTGCTCATGTCGTGGTGGCATACTCAGAGATTTGGCGAGTTCCTCTCCGTTTGGCCGATTAGGGCAAGTCTCGACGGTTCGTACCTGCATCATCATCTCCTTCTTCAGCGGTCTCTTAAATCCCTCAGCCCCATCCGGAATACTAAAGTACGCCCCGACACTACTCCATCTCAACCTGCGCTGCCAGCCCATCTCGACCGTACTTCCCCTCCTCTCCGTCCTGCCCTCGTCACGCATCACCCTCGCAATAGATGGACGTCAGGCTGGCCGAAGGTAGGGTGAATAGCGACGCGAACTTTGCCAGTCCCGTATGCCCTGATCACGCGGCACTTTCTCATCCACGATTCCACGCGCTGGAGCGCCTTTCCTTGACCACATACTCTGTTGAGCGCGAGACCCAGTCCCTGCTCTCCTGGAAAGCAAAGGCATTGATGCCTTTGGCGAAGGCGCGTGGAATTATCCATCGGTTCCAGTGTTGAATATTCGGATTATACGCACGCGCTTGGCCCTCGTAAATGACCTCGGGGTACTTATCGTTCTTGGCTGGGAAGGATGTTTTGGAGTTCGCCCGCCTACAGGCTGTGATACATGTACCGTGCACGACCTCCCAGAGAAAATTCAATGACCTAATCTATCCGAGACAAAGCATTCCATGGAGCTTTTAGGGATTCCTTAGTGGTCGCTGAGTTATGGCAGCGTTGACAGCACAGACAAGAAAGTGTTGGGCTTCGCGAGTTGTCGAAGGTCATTGTGGAACGCGCCGCTTTGGGCGCTGTCCCAATAGCACCCGTCTCACAAATACTCTTCGAATGCTAGTACTCTCTTGGGCAAAGATGAGTCTTGGATGCCCATGAGTCCGCTCAGCCACTGGGACTCGGAGCCTGGTCCGGGAGCCAGCTGGGAGCTTGGAAGTTGTGACCTGCGGCTTTAGCCTTTCCATTCCGGGTTCTCTGGCTCTCTGGAACATCTGGGCGGACTTTCTAACTTGTATCGATCTGATTCGAGATCCGGGTTGGAGGCGAATACCGACCTGTTTGGCAAGCGATGTAAAGTGATTTTTTTTTACATCAAGTCCCAGAACGTTTCACATTGTGGAGCTGCGGGATTGCACTATCTTTTTAAATTGGTTGTCTGACTGTATTTTGGGGCAACGTTTTACATTGCGGAGCAAAGTTTTCCATCATATTTTTGTTTTACATCACTTGCCAAAGAGCTCTATGTTGTAAACGGAACTCGACGTCATCAACAGCGCGGGGATTTCGCGGTCCCGTCGAGTCTACGCGGAGGAATTAACGTTAACCTATTGCCGCTTGACCTAATTTTGTGCGATTCTTTGGGTGAGTTCTCGAAAAGGAGTGAGCATGACCATTTTTGTGGTTATGTAAATTTGTTTAATTGCATGCGGCGTCTAAGAACGAAAAAGATTCAAAGCCGCACCGGTGACTTGGATTCCGTGAGAAAGCCTACACACTCCATACCAGAATCTAATGACGTATACATAGCCTGCGATTTATAATACTTTCCTATTGAATGTGAACGTTGTCAGGCTTATCGTCTTCAGCGGGAGCAATCACATTGCAGCGGACCTCCTCACCGGCGCGACCATGGCGCACAGGGTTTGACAAATTCACGCCGCCCCCGCTGATATTGCAGAGGTAGTTGCTGAGGCCGGGTCCTGCTTGCAAGAAAAGGAGCGAGGACGGTTCTGGAGAACGGAGTCCGGGAATTTGAAGAGGTCGTGGGGCCACCGAGCACCGGAGCCCCCGAGTCGGAGGAAGTTTGGGCTGGGGTTGCAGAGGCGATGGCGGTAGAACTAGTATCGGGTGCACAGCGAGCAGAGTAACATGCTAGAGGACGTGGTCGAGATAAGTTCTTTTTCTCGGATAATAAAGTTTTATCATTCGAAGACAGATCAAGCAATTCATGGCATTCCGACGGCTCGTGAGCACAAACAGAAATTCCAACCAGAAAGATATGATGAGATGGCTACTTGATATGGCTGACTGTATTGTACCAATTTTTGCGCGCCATGCGATGCGCATCAGTGTCGGGTCCGTGGGGATCGACACAGGGCGGGAAAGCTCGAATATAGGGTGCCCTGACTCAAATGGCCGGATAGAAACTCTCTTAACCGTGGCGCCAGATAAGTTGGTCCGGTCTTCTACTACAAGTCCTAGTCGAAGGTCTTTTAGTCTGTGTCCGTGGGATGATCGGTAGGCACGGATAGTCAAAATTGGTGAACGGTTTTTTCACACAATTCAAATAAAATAACACAAAAAATGGGTTATATTCGCGGCATTTAACACGAACGCGCCCGGACGGAGAAGGTACAAAAAATCAACGACAACAGAAAGTCAAAATCTCGACGAAATCAATATTCTAACGACAATATCTCCACGCTGCTCAGGCGGTGATGGGGATGCAGTTGATGGCGATGAGAGAACCTAGAGATAAATCCGCGCTCAGTCTTCGGCATGGGAGAGGTAGAAATTGATTGGTACGTACCCCACTCCTGCTCGGGGGCGTCACAGTTGACGGTGGTACCTCCGCTGAATTGAGGTTAGATTCTAGGTAGATGAATGTACAGATGGATGAAGTTACCAGTTGTTCCCGACGAGAGTGATGGGCGAGCAGCCCAAGCCGACGGGCACGTTGAGGCCACTGAGGTCAAGGCCGAGGAGGGCGGCAACGGCAGAAGCCGAAGTGCTGGAGGAGGACTGGACGCTGTCGCAGCACTGAGGGGACGACGGCGGTGTCACCGGGGGAGTGGTGGTCGGGATGGCGGCAGCAAGGGTCTGGAATGAAGGTTAATATTCAAACATGCGGGTGTTGAGCTTGGCACATACAATGAGCACCGAAGTGACAACGACAGAGAGTTTAGAGAACATATTTGTTTGAGAGAGAGCTTGAACTACGTGGGGATGTGTTCGAGTGAGGTTTGAAGGAGGACAGACCACTCTTTTATAGACATTCCGTCCAGCCTTTCCCCCGGTTAAGCAGGTCATCCAGAGTGTCCTTGGAGTCAAACTACCTCCGAATTGTGGAGCAGTGGAGCTATTCGACAACGCAAAGCTATGAGATGTCGGTTGCACATGAATGGCAACTCAATCACAGTCCCTCACCCTGGCTGGCGGAGTACATGTAGGTGGGGCGTCTGTGGAGTGAACCAGGCCCGAGATGATGGAATAAAGGCGTCTCGCACCCCTCTCACGTTAGGCGAAGACCGACGACGTGAGAGGACTACGCATACCACCAAAGCCAGCGTTTCAGTGAATCAGAGTAGAGCTTCAGCTTTGATGATGCTATATTATCTGCAAGAGAGAATCCTTGAGGGCTGCCATGCTCGCCTAGAACCACTCTTGCAGGGTGTTTCCCCGTAATACGGGACAAACTTGATGCCTTGGCGGTGTTCCTGCGGGGGAAGAGCGCGGCTCAACAAGTCCAAACTGGAAGATCTTCAAATCCTTGGCTATTGAGTTTCGACGTCATTGGCATTGACTGTCGGAGGGTTTCATGTAGCGCGATCTGTATCATGACCAGTCGCATACGTTGTGAAATCCAAGGAAAATCGCTCCAAATACGACCGGGATATATTTGCGTCCTCGACGTCATGGGCATACGGTCTATCATACCGAGGGTCCGGCTGCAATAGTCTAAAGACAGTCATTTGCCAGGGATCCCCGAGGACACGACATCCGAGTCGCCGACTCGCCATCCACGAGTCTGGAGATTCGAGAATTCAGAGATTCTTTGGAACCAACACAAGGCTTGGAACGATGTCGTAGTGAAGGTGTCTAATCTCTGGCGAAGCATGCGATGTGACTGGGATACACGCACGGAACATGTTGGAGGTGATGCAAAGGTGATGATTGCGGTTTTCTGCAGAAATATTGTGGGCGAATGTTTGGCTGCAGCTTCCGATTAATCATGATTGCATCAAGTCGTTCCGAGAGTCTCCGAAACGCCAATTCGAAACAAGTTCAAAAAAAGGTGATCGCTCAGTTGAGCAACATCACATATTCCATGAAAAGAATCCGAAGCTTCAACTTTGCGGCAGCTTTCGCCCCGAAGGCTTAGCTCGCTTGCTACTCACCCGTGACGCAATTATGGGTAGCATTTCCATGTTCCTTACGTTGGGCTCACGATGTTGGATTGTTCTGAAGTTGTCCAGTACGCCGTAATAAAAATGCGCACGCCCCAATCCGCCTCGTCTTTCACGACGCCATGATACCAAGGCATTTTCGTTTTGGCCTTGCAGAATGTCACCGAAGCCCGAGACAGCCCAGTGTCGCCGCGGATAGTTCACCGCTGAAGGACCCGGAGAAGCTAAACAGGATCCAAACCAGTGGATGCAACCCATCGCTGAGCTCCTACAAGCCTCAAGGCGTCCGGGAAAAGTTCAACCTCTCGAGCGGCGACTTACTAGTAGCCCCAGTATTGCTCTCATCATGAGTCTGATGTGGTTCCTCGTCGCGTCTTTCTCACGCTGCCTGAAACTCTGGCCCCTCACCCCCCCCCCCCCCCCCCACCATCCCAGTACGGACGTTTTTGGCGGTATGAGAGCCTATTTTTGATTTTTGATTGCAATTACCCGATTTGGATTGTTGGTCCGTGCGCAGATGTCTTGTTTGGGTAGTGACGCGCCGTGTGACAACGTCACACCGTTCATGCGCGATTGACCGACCTTATCCTTGACCAATGGCCGCGCAGGACCGGGTCATTCTGACGTGCCTGCCGCGCTCGCCAACCAGAGCAGCAGCATAATCGCCGCGGAAATCCCGTCGTCCTATTCATGCCCTCCGCGCCTGCATACGCTGGACATAACCGTGAAACGCGGGGTTGACATCCTGTTCGCTTGGTTTCTCTCGCTCGCTGTTCCCCCGCGCATAAAATCCCTGACTTTATCCATGGATCTGGACGACGCTCCGAGTGCTCATGTCGTGGTGGCATACTCAGAGATTTGGCGAGTTCCTCTCCATTTGGCCGATTAGGGCAAGTCTCGACGGTTCGTACCTGCATCATCATCTCCTTCTTCAGCGGTCTCTTAAATCCCTCAGCCCCATCCGGAATACTAAAGTACGCCCCGACACTACTCCATCTCAACCTGCGCTGCCAGCCCATCTCGACCGTACTTCCCCTCCTCTCCGTCCTGCCCTCGTCACGCATCACCCTCGCAATAGATGGACGTCAGGCTGGCCGAAGGTAGGGTGAATAGCGACGCGAACTTTGCCAGTCCCGTATGCCCTGATCATGCGGCACTTTCTCATCCACGATTCCACGCGCTGGAGCGCTTTTCCTTGACCACATACTCTGTTGAGCACGAGACCCGGTCCCTGCTCTCCCGGAAAGCAAAGGCACTGATGCCTTTGGCGAAGGCGCGTGGAATTATCCATCGATTCCAGTGTTGAATATTCGGAATTTTACGCGCGGGCCTAGTCCTGGTGAATGACCTCGAGGTACTTATCGTTCTTGACTGGGAAGGATGTCTTGGAGTTCGCCGCCTACAGGCTGTGATACGTACCGTGCCAATGACCTAATCCATCCGAGATAACGCATTTCATAGCGTTTCCAGGGATTCCTTAGTTGTAGACATGGATGAACACAGGAGCGAGCCTCATCCACGTCGATGAGTGGTGCATCTGAGCCATGGCAGGCACACAAGAACGGTTTGTGGCTAAGGTGTTGGGCTTTGCGAGTTGTCGAAGGTCACCTCTTCATTGCAATGGCGGAACGGTGACCAATCACGCGCCGCTTTGGGCGCTGTTCCAATAGCGCCCGTCTCACATTCATCGCTACTATCTGTCTTTGGCTCGAGGCCTGCCACGTGTACTCAGAGTCGGCAACAGCCACAGATGGATGCCTTGGCGCAACCTTGCCTTTTGTTGGTTTTCGGAAACTGCATCGTCCTATTGTCTGTCTTCCCTGCGGCAGGGCAACCTGGCTCTTCAGATTTTCAGGATCGGTTCGGCTCAGCCTCTACGGGGACAGTCAGCGATTCAGGCACCTATCAAACCGCTGATTCACGGATTCGGGAGCCCGCGGCTATATGTATGGCGTTATTAACGGCTTATTCAACAGGCAATTCATTCTCCGAGGCTCCGGTATATAACGACATATAAAGCTGGTGCGAGTCGTCACAGAAAGTATCATTTCACTCAAATACTTTCTCATCGTACCCTCCTCAAAAGACTTATCATGTCTGCCATTCCAACATTCTCATTTAATACCACTGCCGAAGAAGTAGCCACCTCGTTCTCCAAGGAAATCAAAGGCAAAAATGGTGCCCATCTTCGACTACTGACGGCATTATTGTATTGACAAGTTTGTAGTTCTGATCACAGGCACATCTCTGAACGGGATCGGCTTCGAAACCGCCTTGGTAATCGCAAAATATGCAAATCTCGTTATAATAACGGGGTACAACGACGAGAGGTCTGGTCCTCTGTCGTAAGGGTATCCCTGGTATTGAATTCATTTTTAGATTGAAACTCTCCGAGGAAGCCATCAAGAAGTCCATTCCAGCGGCTAACATTCGTCGTCTCACTCTCGACCTCGCCTCGTTGTCTGGTGTTCGCAAAGCCGCTGAGGAGGTTAATTCTTACTCGGAGCCGATACATGTAAGGTATCATCCTTCAATCGACACCGTCCGCTCATGCCTCTTCAGGTCCTCATCCACAACGCGGCTGCTTCAGTCGGTCCCTTCAGGCTCACCCTGGACGGACTGGAGAGTCAAATGGGAACCGACCATGTCGGCCCATTTCTCTTCACAAAGCTCCTCGCCCCCAAACTCTTGGCGTCCACGTCAGCGAGCTACACACCCCGAGTCGTCTTCGTCGCTAGCGGCGGCCACGCATATGGCACCGGTGTCAACTTTGACACGATCGAGCACCCGAACCCAGAGAACTATAGTAGCGCTACTGCTTATTTTCAGGCCAAGTCTGCGAACGTCCTCACTGCGATTGAGCTTTCGAGACGTTCTAAGGGAGCAATAAATGCGTACAGTCTCCACCCCGGAGGTAAGTTGAACCGTCGTCTGGCTTTCTGCGAAAATTGACGTAAGACTCTAGTCATTTATACCAACATCAACCAAAAGGAGGAGTCGATCCCCGAGATGCAGGCTATCGGCATACTTGGGCCCGACGGACTCCCTAACACGGAAAAGTTCCAATGGAAGACCATCCCACAGGGTGCCGCGACGTACGCCATGCTTCTTGCTCCTTTAAAATCGTGCTCATAATTCTTGGGTAGCACTGTCGCGGCAGCATTTGACCCTCGTATAAGTGGTATGTCCCGATTTGTTTAAAGGCGCTGCATATTCTCATGACCCTTGGTTGTATAGACAAGCCTGGATCTTACCTAAACGACTCAGTCGTTGCAAACGAGTCCGTCGCTCCACATAGTTCTGATCTGGTAAGTTCCTACTACTTGTATCTCGCGATTGGCTGGCTTACTGCGGACTCACAGGCCAACGCCGACAGGCTGTGGACTCTGACAGAGAAGATCATCGGCGAGACGTTTACATTCTAGCTATGGAGAGCAGAGTCGAAGTACCATCTGAGTAATAAATGATGTGTATTTCCACCCGGTGTCTTACATCCTCTCGGAGATTTATTATCTCGGCGTTTTTGGTTTGAGCCGTCGTCGAAACGTCGTTATTCGCGAGTGTTGTTCAGAAACGCTTCGGGTTGGGTGTGAATGAGGAACCACAACTTTAAAGCCGGGAGGAAGCCTTGAATCCGGCTAGAACTTGACTCTCATCACACAACAGACTATGGGAAAATCGTCTTCAAGATCGCATATTTGTATTTCGGCGCTACCACAAACCCCTGTCTCCAGCCACCCCTATGTAAAACCCTCGAATCGGCGGCAGTGGATCCTCTTATCTGAAACATCTTCCACGACCTAGCTGCAGAAATGCTCCTTCAGATATTTGAGGACCCTTCTTTCCCTGCCGAAACTCTGTATTCTTTGGCTCTAACATGTCGGCGACTCAACTTTATTGCCCTCAAGGTCTACTTTTCCTGCAGCGGACTTGGTCCCCTACCCAATCACTGCGTTCAGACCCCCCAGTAGGCACAGGTCTGCCAGATCCTGATAGGCAAATGTGTAGGCAGACCAGTGTGCCTACCCTTGCCCATCCATCTGCCCATCCCTGCCGAGGTTGGTCTAGGTATTCCCACTGGATTAGGCACACATAGACTCACGTGGGCCGATGAGCCTAGCTAAGCCTAGTTAGCCAAATTCAAATTCTGACATGGTTTGTACCCGTCCAGCCATTCCAACCAACACCAACCTAGACCCAGGTTGGCCAAGGTTGACCAAGGTTGGCCAAGATAGACACACCACTGTCGGCGAAGATCTACCAAGGTGGGCAGGCTTTGCCTCGGTAGCGATGCTAGACCAACGTCGGCCAATGCCTATTAGGGTAGACCAACGCCGGCTTGGGTGGGCAGTCCGTAGGCAGGGATCGGTGAAGGTGGGCACATCTGTGCCTATAGGGGGGTCTGAATGCAGTGAATTCCATCCAGATAATGATGTGCACCGACGGGCGCGACTTGCTTACTGCACTCGGAGTAGCGCTGTTCGTCCCCACACTGGATCACATTACGTGCATTACCTGCATCCTCGCGCACCAAGCTGTACCTCCATCTTCCCGTTCCTACTACTCAAACGCGTAGAGGGGCTCATCTCTCGCTTGCCGTCCATTAAAAATGTATCGCTCGAGCTCGACGTGGAGGGTAGACGATGCCTGCCTGTCGGCAACGATCAGGCGCTCAAAGCCTGGGCTTCCTATCTCGAGAGTCTGCTCAACCGTTGAAAGGCTTTCACTCTAGGTGCGGTGGAAACGCTCTAATGCTATTCTAGCTCAATGGAAATATATCCACTAAACTATAACAACACCAAAACCAAACTACAACTCCAATCGTGACAATGAGTGAACAGCAGTGCGTGTTCGGGGGTGAGAATCAAGTATTAGATTCTATAGCGCAGATGATTCTTTCGAGGAAGACAAGTTTGGTTGTACGAGGAAATGTTCTCCTCGGACACAGTCAATCAATCTCCTCGGAAACCTTGACAAGTTTCACAAGCAATGGGGTGAACAGTGGGTGTGTGGTTTACAGTTCAGAGAACTGGCGTGTTTTGTTCCGAAGAATGGGTTTGTGCTTTTCAGCGGGTAACGATCCTCGACGGTCCGCCGGGATATCAAGAGGAAGTGAGTTCGACTGCAACGGTCCACTGAGTCTAGAATAGAAACTTTGAGACGGTCCGCCTCGGGTATGTACTCAAATGCGATTGAACGCGGATGGGTCTATGAGATTCCAACGGTGTGCCAATCAATCTTTCCGAGTAACAAAGTACAGGTGTGTGTAGCAAATGTCCTTTAGAGCCGACACTGACCGAAACCTGTGACACTGTCCTGTGCCCCAGCTCCGGGTAGTTCGCTGTCTAACTAGGTAGGTATGTGGTCCTTTTATACAGTTAAAATGAGATGATAAATAATGATTAGGTGACCTCGGAAAGGAACCCGAGCCACTGAGCACGCCATATGTCGTCTACCGATCGTCCCTCTACGCCTATTGGTCCCTCGTAGTGACGCAGGTCAAAGCGCGGCTTCGCAACCGGTTTGGTTGGAAATGATGTTCTTCGAGGAACGGAATAATCCCTCGTTCGACTCGCTCCTCGGATAGGTCTTCTTCGTCTAGTTCTCCTCGGTGAGTGTTCCCGTAATCCTGAAGTTCCCCTGCCCTTTGTAGGAACCTAAATCCCGACTGGGTGAACCAGTGTTTGAACCTTCTGATGCCAACTCGGCTTCTTCCGTTTTGGGTAGCGATCCGAGTTTCGGTTGCCTTTCCGAGACTCGGATGCGTATCCGAGACTCGGATATCCTTCCGAGGCTCGGCAGTCTTTCCGAGACAGCTGTCAAGCTAGGTCTGGGCTCTCGATCGTTGCTGATTCAAGATCACAGCTTTCCCTTAGAACACGTGATGCAACGTGTCTACTATCCGGTCAACACAACGCCAAACTGACGTCTCCTCGGAGGCGGGTCCAGGACTATGTCTGGTTACCCTGTCATGACTTTATTATAATCTCGTCTCTCCCTCTGAATCCAAGTCTAGTAAAACAGCGCTTCCGGTAAAACCTCGGGTACTGCCTGATTGTATCTGATTGAGTTTCCTCGGAGACTCGTGCTTCAATGCTTTCCAGGATTGTTGCAATGTTCTCCTTGGAGAGCCAATCTGAACTATGTGACTGGTAACTAGCCGTTCGAGGCTCACACTAGCTCATGTAGATAAGGAAGTGTGCGTGTGTGGTATTCATAAAATACGGGAAATTGGTAAATTCCCCGCGTAGACAGATACACGGCTTATCACCGTATCCTTATAACGCAGTGTTCATCCCTCACCGTCTCGTATGGCACGTATTTCACCAACACCTATTCCCTCCCTTGGAAATCCCTCACTCTCAGGCAGTCACACCGGTCTTCGTTGCTGGAGAGGTTAACGTCCTCGCCCCGGATGCCCATCATGTTACACGGGACTCCAGACTTCTGGCATACGGCGAAGCGAGGTGTGATGGACGTGCACCTCGCTACCACTCGAAAGTTCCCGTGTTTCGCGCTGACGCTCAAGGCCCTTCGAAGCTGCCCAATCTCCACACTCACCTTCTCCAAGATATCGGTCGGGGAAGAAATGTGGGGCATTGTCCTCCCTCATCTCGCACACGCTGCCTGGAATCTCACTTCCGTGTCGTTCATCGATGTCCAAAACCTACCCGAGACCTACATCGTACAGTTCCTTGCGCGGCTGCCCCGCGTTGTTGAGCTGGAAATTCGCACCACCGTTTTACACCCATGGGATTTGCGAACTACGACGGGGTGTCCCTCCTCCCGCACCTTGTGCGCTTCCGCACAACGCCCTATTTCATCAGGGAACTCCTCTGGAGTCCCGGGGCCATAGCCACATTACGCGAGCTCACCATCTATGATGAAAGGGCCATAATCCCCCCCCCAAAGGCTGTTCAATCAAAGCGCGGGATCTGTTTACGGTGTCTAACTCAATCACCTGCCGCCGTTATGAGATACAAACATTCCGCGGTTAATTGACGTGCTAATCATCGCAGCTATGCCTCTTTTGCTGTCTTGGCATGAATACTATCGCAAGGCGTTGATCCCTGAGTCAGGCATCCAAGGAACGCTTTTGAATTCCAGTGCGCTAATCCGTCATTCTTGTGATCGCGGGGTGGAGTGGAGTTCTCTGACGCCAGCATAGCCGTTGCGGATCCATGTGGGCGTACGAGAATTATCGGTTCCGTGCCGAGTTTGCCATAGATTGCCGACAAACGGCCAGAAACGCCGAGTGCGATTTCACCTCGGCTGCGCGGCGTCAGAGCCGACGGCACAGCGGCAGAAGCCAAGCAGAATCCCCAGGAGATGTAGTTAATGATGTACGCAATTTCTCCGGTACGTCGCTGGACCGTCTAACTCCGTCAGCATGATCCACTCAAAAGAGCTCCGTCCAAATTTTTAAGGAGCCAACCGAAAATCCACTTAACAAAAAGTCGGGGAGGCCGCGAACCAAGCACTTGTATACTTCCGAATTATGAATTATTTCCGACAAGCACGACTCACGAGCCGACTATGGTCACTCACTCTGAATCTTGGACAACGTAACTTCGAGGCCCCAATGAAGTTGCAGAAGTTTCTAGGCCCGGTGAAAGTTCTACGAACCGCTCACCTGGACTATGGAGTAAATGAGTTCAGTCGTCGGGGAGTTGAACTACAAGCATATAGGGGGCCTCAACTTATTCAGGATCTGTGGCAGCAGCTCTAATACAAACTCGAGCTCTTGGCCAGATGGTGGTATTTTCTGCTAAGGCAACTCTCACCAGAAGAGAGCGGTTCTATTTAATGTCGTTGCACCAGCATTAGTGCCTTCCAAATTGTAGGGATGGCAGTTTCAATATCCGTGGCATCTTGAAACGAGAGCATTATATTGCTTGGAGTCTAAAAGGCTCCAAGTCACCCATTATACAAAAGAATAAATCGTCACCATCCCCGCGATGTCTACAACGAAAACCAGGCCCAGAGCATCATCGATAGCAATTTGATCACAAGACTCTGAAGTTATCACTCCAACGTCCAATTTCCGGAATGTGATGTGGGGAGTTGGAGTCAAGTTGAAGTGTAACAATCCGAGGTATTCGTGTATGTTGTTCCTTCCCAGATGGTAATTTCCGGTGTGGACCAGAAGCATATATCTGCCGGAAGCGCTCACTGCTGTTTGACGTATTCTGTCTGGCACTTCATAGAAATAACCTTGCCCGACATCGAGAGTTTCATCCGCTGTGGATTTTCCCGGCCAAAAGTGGACCACGGATGTATGGTGCCCATTCCATGTGAAACCTCTGCATGTCGTCGCAAGAACTCCATACTCTGGACTAAATAAGTGGTGCGCATAGAAGAACATCTTGGCGGTGATGTTTCCAGATGCGCGGAGTGCTTCAGAGTCAAAAGGATATGAAACAGATAGGGTAACGGTATGTGGTCCATCATCTGTCCAATAGTCGGATTCCGCGACGACAAACGGGATGCTTTGCACAGAGGGGTCACTGGTGAGGCCCCGCTCGAAATGATAAATTCTGTGTCCCAATTGTAAACATGGCCTCATGCGAATGGTCTCCTGTGCGTCGGGTAAGTACAAGCGGAATGCAGCAAATTGGTTGCGAACTGGCTGCAAAAATATCTCTGGCCTCTCTTGTACCTCAGCACTTGCATTCATGCACCAAAACACTATTGATGAGGGCGTGCAGAAGCCCATGACACGGGAATTTACGAAGAAGCAGCTCCGCTCAGGATAACTGCTGGTTGTTGGGAGGGAGAAAACCGGGAAGATGGAGATCTGGGGGCGGTCATAGCTGATGTAGATCGCAACCATACTTTCGACATGTCCCATGGATCTAAGCAGCATTAGCACACAAATGGGGATAATTTAAAGACATACCCAATACAACCTCCGATTAAAGCTTCGCCTTTGACGTCCATGCATGCGTTTTGTCCTTCTAGTTGAAGGTTCCAAATTTCTAAAGTTGCTACACATTTGCGGGCGAGGATGTCCCAGCACCCCAATGTGCTTCCTGTATAACTCAGCACAAGATTGACCCCCGGAATGACAATGATGCTGGTCCAATGTTGCATGGTCATGTTCACCACTCCTATGGTGCCTTTGTGAACAGGACGGGGGTTGTCGGACTCCCAGTTCTTCATCAGCCGATTGGTCCGCTGGACGAGGTCTTGAAGAGACCTTACGTCTGATGCTGCCCAATCAATAACGGGGAGAGGGCGATTTTGGACTTCTTTTAATCGGATAAGAGCACTGAGCCAAACGGACTTTTGAAATTGGATTTCGCGGATGACGTGGCACGTCTAGAGAATGAATTTTGGGCCTTACACCGTCTATCAGGGTAAGGTGACTCACGGAAAGAAGGCTGAGGAGATCAGCAACATCCAGATACGTAGCGACCTCGAAGAAAATATCCTGAGGAAATTCAGTGATGGAAGGAGACATGGTGGCAAGGAAGGGAGATATAGGCGCTGTGGCTCGCCGTCATTGATAAAGAATCCGATGTGCGGCACTGCATCAAATTTGGACAGGTCACTTACACTGCTTTTCACATGCTGTTAAGATTTTGACTTGAGCGAAAGTTTGTCTCCTAGTACTTTGATTTTGGACCTGGCGAATCGTGCGAGCAAATTGCGAGCAAATCAAACTCAGTCACATGCCGACCCGCTCCGGACCTCCGGACCTTATTCAAGCCCTGACGCTGCCGAATAGCGGCCCGATCGAGAGGCGACAAGAACATGTTATTGAGGTTCGATAGGGACTGGGTTAAGAGACAGAAATGGTGAGGCTGATTAGCAACAGATATCATTGACAAAAACCAGACAGAGGGTTTAAGAAAATAGAGTTTGGGCTAGACTCTTTTTGTCCGATGTTTATTCACATTCAATTAAAATCGGGTGCGATGGCACGCAAAGTAGGAATCAAACAGCAGCCTACAAGCGAGACGAAATAGATGTTGAATTCCCGGTAAAGTCACATATAGAGAGGTTGAATTTGTCCCATGCTCCTATGGTGAAGTTGAATTCCCAAACAGTTCGCACACTCAATTTCGAGAGAAGTTGAATTCTTCCCGCTTGTACGCGTCCAAGCGGCTAACCATTCCGAGGCCTGTACAAATTTCTAGTGGCCGTTCCCATAAATGTTGACCAGCTCACCTCGTAAATAGACTTCTTTTGGTCGACCTTGCGGTTTCCCCTTCAGCGGCTCGGCTCGAGACCGTGCGCCTACGTTTCCCAGGGACGATATTGCTCTCATCCAACTTGAGATTGATATCTCGGGGTGCAACTTCGCTCTCGTACTTGGGATCCATGTCGTTGACAGTGAGATCCTCGGCCTCTATGTGAGAGGGAGAGGATATCGATTAAGGCGCTGGAAGGGGTGGGAGCTCTTGGGACAGCCTTAAACTAGTCGAATGGAACTGCAAAACTTAATTAGATTTCATATACGCGTATATGGAATGTCGCACGATGGGGCCCTCCCCAGTAGAGCCCATTCCTTGGAGAAATTCGTTACTGACCCCCCATTGAGATGGCGCTGAGCGCGTCTCATAATCCGTGGGCGGTCCAATATATTCAAGGTAGTTGTAGTCGTCAGATTGCTCTTCAGCAAATAAAACATTGCTGCTGTCACTGAACATCAAGGTGTAAGGATCGGAGTTCAAGTTCGCGAGGAATTCATCGAAGAAATGCGGATCCAAATCGGTCGGGTTTGTGTTGAAGTTACCGTTCAGTTCCATTTCGCTCTCATTCGGAGGATCGCAAAGACCAATGGGTGTGAAATACAAATCTGGGACCGCATCTGAAGAGAATTTAGATCAAAAAACAATCCTGATTCCACCACTCACGTTGAAAGAGCGCGGATTGTTCAGTCCGATGGACTGTGGCGGAACTTGAAGACAGTGTGGATGTGTCGGTGACTAGGTTTGGTGAGTATTTTAATATGATCCGACTCATCGAACTCATTGAAGCACAGACCATCGGGATGAATGGGAGAATCATAGGTGGGACCCGGAGATGTATCCACGAAACGATTATTCTAGTATCTGCATGCCCTTGAAGACTCACAATGAAGTTCAACATCTGGATTGTGGTCTTGTATCCCTGCATCTAAAGGACTGGAACCAACATCTGCAAAGTTCATGGGTGTTAGCATACCGTTCTCAATACCAGCAGAAGCGAAAGGTGTACCGTCACCCGAAGGACGTTCAGGTCTCCTGCCGTTGATGCGAACGCCAGCCAATCCACTCTTCCTCAGTGTTTCGAGCTCCTTGGTGATTTCACCCCGGCAGAGGTTCAACTCATGCCGCAACGACTTTTCCTCGTCCACCTCTTTCCGAAGTGAGATGACCTCCTCTCAGTGATCGCTACGGCGCCTATCAATTTTCATCTCATCCTGCAACGACTTGATTTGGTTGTCAAGGATCTTCTGTCGCTCGAGGGATGCCCTGGTCTCCTCAAGACCGGCCTCCCGCTCCGCCTTGAGGGTGTCATAACTGGTAAGCTGGTCGTTCCGCTCAGCAACGTTATTGGCCGCTCATTTCGCAACACTATTATTCCTTTCCCGCCCTTTCCGCCTTGGATCCCGCCCCCTCATCTATGTCATGTTCCGTGCCATGTAGTCCGCACGGACTGGATCGCAATTCTAATCGTAGACATTTCACCACTCGGAATTACGATTCTGCAGTGTCCCGGTGCGAAGCGAGCCTGAGGATCCATCAGACATCTTGTTAACGATAATAATCAAGTGCCATCACGGCTAGGAACTGCCGGAAATCCGCGGGCCGCGTTCAAGTCAAGTTTAACCCAATTGGGTCAAACTTGACACCAGACATGCTCCATGCACTCCGGAAAATCCGCAGTTTCGGGAGCCTCGATAACGTTTCTGAAACCTAAGGTTTCAGGAACAGAATATCTGCTCCCAAAACTGTTCCCGAAACCTTTGGTTTCAGGAACAGTTTATGTACGCCAGAAACAAAAGGTTTCGGGAATGTTATCGGGGCCCCAAAAACTTCGGATTTTCCGGAGTGATGAGCCTAACAAAGGAGGTTTTTCCTGGTGACTAGGGCTGGAACATTATGATTAAATACACCTCCCGACCGTAATGTACTGTAATCGTAATATAATCTTAAGGTTTGGGCCCATACTTAATCATAAGGGTATCATAATGTATTGTAATACTAATTTAATCATATTTAATCGTATTTAATCAGTATTTTCCCCAAATTAACCGGTTTTTTCAGCTCCCCGTGGTGAATTGCCTCGAAATACTCACCATAATCTCTGGTAAGGCTGTTTGGACCTTGGATAACAGAAACAGGGCTTGCTCACCCCCAGCATGCATTTTTGTCCCCGTGGAAGCAAATAGCCCAGAGTTGTGTGAGTAGAGACTAGACACACAACATATGAAGGTTGAAGTTCATGTTCTAGCTATGTTCTAGTCAAATTCAATGTGCTTCCCGCGGTTTGTAACCGGGTCACGTGGACGATTCGCGTCGAAATCACGGGACAAATAATACCAAACTTGGGTTAAAATGTGCTTACCGAGGACTTTCTGAGCACACCTGTAACAGTTCAGCCTACTCTGTTCTAGTGGATGGGATATTTTTCATCATCTGGCATGAAATAGCCCATAAAAGGACCCAGATTGAGGCTTAATATTATGATTAAATACGGCCACCGTATCGTAATATAATCATACTGTAACATAATCTAATGATCTGTAATCCTAAGGCTTAAAATTATGCCCGAGCCATATCTAATCATAATTTTAAGATTATAATTGATTATATTCTAATATACTCATATTTTTATCCAGTCTTAGCCTTGAGAGGTGGAAAAAAGTTTCGCATAAAAGTCAATGTTTTGCGGAAGTCGTCCTCGGTATCTTGCGAGCGGCCGACTTTATCCTGCGAGCGTCAAAGTTTGTCTTGCAGGAATCACTGATTTCCCCCGTGAAATTAATTGACTGATTGATCTCTCTGTGTTTAGCGCGGAAGGCACCAAACACCTAGCAACTATCTATGCAATTTGGTGAGACCTAGGTAAATATATTTGTATGGCGTTCTACCAGTGGAAAAAATTACCTACCCCATAAACCTTACCCTCCAGCTAGCTTTCATCCTCCCATTTTCATGTGAGCCCGTAATACAGAGCCAAAACCTGGATCCGAAAAAAAAAAGTTGACCCCCTGTCTTACAGCCGTGAGAGGTAATTTGAAATTTTCGAGTATGCTAGGGTACATTATATAGCCTGAAGTGTCCCCTCAAATATTTTCAAGATTTTTGATTGAACAGTTGGATGGCACGCCACCTGTATTTATTTGGTCAAATTCCGAGTTTGACCTAGATCCGAAAAAAATGCCGGTGATGCAAGATCACGGTGAGGTCTAACACATCACGCACCAACCATACATGCACAGATGTCTCCCTCACGCAATCCGAGGGGCCGATCATCTACAAAATGTTGTGAATATGAATGACCATGTTTTTGGTGTGAAGCATTCAACTCTGAATCACAACTGGCAAAATTTGGCCATTTTTGGCAATTGTTCGATTTTTTGTGTACACAAACCAGTAGGATGGACCCGGTTTTTTTGTACCAGAATACTTCTAGTTCTCGCAGGTATTCTACAAAAAAAAAAACCTAGCTGAGAGGCCCCACAGATATGGCTCAAAATCGATTTTTTTTCGGATCCGGGTTTTGGCTCTGTATGTTAGATACATTTGGACAATATCTGAACCTATCTACAACGGGAGGTCCTTGTATCTAACATATTGCTGGAGATGCAGGCGGTAGTTTACCATTTCGCAGCAGTTTGATTTCCAAATGTGCAGAAAACAACGATGGGATTATTTGCAATAGCTTCGCACGAAGCCGGGGGAATAGTAGCTTGTAAACAGGGAGTTGGAAGTACCTGCAGCAGCGGTTGCAGCGAAGTGGAATGAATCAGTGCGGTCAAACGAAGAGGGAATACATGGGGAGAACTGAGGGTGGTGTATACCAATTGTAAGGGGGAGGGGGGATAAGGTGCTGAGGTAGAAATCAGATTTTTTTGGAAAAGAATTCCAAACACTATGATTCTTTGCAATAGGTATGCATGAAATCAGCTCAAAAATCAGAAATATTTGCAACAAGCTCACAAGAAAATGGGGGAATATAAAAACTAGGCCGCCAACACAATAAATACTCATTCATTCATCCACCTTTTCTATCCAAAGTGACCGGTCGATATCTCTCTTATTGGCTGAAACTGTTTACTGCCAAAGACTCGATTTTGTGTTTGAACTATGTATTAATAATGTCACGGGAAACCCGACGTGTACGTACATCTGCGGATTTCGATATGAATCAACAAGATGTAGCATGAACTCCACACAACAATGACCATAAAATTCCGACATGTTAGCAGGTCAAGATCAGGGCGCAAAACAGGATCGGATAAATAACACAAAATACGGGTCAAGTATTTAAGAGCGGGCAAAGAACGCCGTATGAGTATCAATGAGCAGAGCGGGATGAACTCGCCGTACGACACGCGTTGCGGGGCATGATGTCAGTGAGTGCAGTAATAGCCATGATGTGCGCCGGCCTCTACTTCCAACACGACAGAGATTATGAAGCACACGAGGCTGACAACCGCCCTATGAACCCACCCATCGATCTCAGCTCATTTAAAATGCCATGAAGGGATTACCAGGCCATCCAGGTCAGGAGCAGCAATAATATAATAGCAACATTCCAGAAAGACCAAACGCCCTGCATCGTGTGAATAATATCATGATAACTTACAATGAATCGCTTCAAGCATTGGGCTTTGTCATCTCCGATGCGGAAGGCCAGGAAGATCGTGAAGACAAACCCAGATAGTCCGAATATTCCGCACATGATGACGAAGCTTTGGGCGACAGCGTTGCTTGAAATGCTGGTTACGGCTAATAGCGCCTCGAAAGCACTATATATTTTGCTGAGTATAAGTCCTCATCCCAATGGATGTACCTACGCGAGGAGAGCAGTGTTGGCAGCCCGCACCCAGGTCTGGAACGCATTCAGGCGATGTTCCAACTGCTCACTATCCCACGCGGCTACTCTAGGACTATAATCCGAGAAAATGGCACTGTTTTGCACTCCCAAGCTATCTGTGGTTCATTTGAACACCCAAATGAACTAACCATATGTGTAGCAACCGGTGGCTATGTCCGGACACAGCCATCCATTTTGTACCACAAAACAGAGTGGCAAATGTATAGGGACTTTAAATACAGTACAGTGGACAATCGGACTGCGGGGATTGAATTTTTTTTTTACAAGGTAGCGATAGGATCGCAAGGCCCACTAACTCAGTGCTCCTGAGTCTGTATAGAACGAGAAATGCGGGTCAGTACTCCAAAGTGTTCCGCGTAAATGTATTTGGCAAGCTTTCGTGCTCTTTTTACAGTCCGCACAGCTAAGTAACAGACGAAATGAGAAACTGAGCGACCCTGATTTGAACTTCGGATTACGACCAGGTCGTCTGACACGAAACCGGCTGGTAAGTACAGTATGTTGTCCATGATTATTGTATCATAAGATATATCGAACGAAGGGCAAGCTGCGCGAACGTATCGTGCAGATCTAGTAAGCACGATGAGCTAAAAACCGATAGACTAGAAACAAAAGAAATGTATGACCAGACGCGAATATAATTTCGGATGGGCTAGCGTGCGTGAGGCGCCGAAGTAGTGCGTGAGGACCGCGGCTCGCTGGTGGAGACAGTCGCGCCACGCTTGCTTCTGGGACTGTTCCACAACATGGACGGTGATGGAGATGGAGAGGGACGGAGCCCAGAGTCTAAAAAAAAAATAATGAATACGAATTCAGGGCTATTCGAGTCGACGTACGATATGCATGCGTCCCCGTGGGCTTCCATCGTGGTGGGAGTGGCGGTAGGCCTCGCGCCATGCGTTGCCCGTTTGTTTCCCGTACAGGGACAGAGGCAGCAAAGATGCATTGGATGGAGAGAAAGAGCATCAATAGAATTGCAAGTTGGGCCATAGATTAGGAGATTCGGAGTGATGTGAATCTTGAAGCGCGTACCGCCCTTTATAACTGAGACGGGGTGGACGGAGTATTACAGAACACAAGAGCTCTTGGGTTTTAGACGCAGTTTCAAGATTGTTCCATTGAGGCGGTGATATACTTTCGGCCAAAAGAACGGGTACATTTTGCCGGTACCGAGTGCGAATCTTCCTGCGTCCCCGAGTAGCGGTGTACTGTAGTCGTCGACTCGCTGCCAATGACTTGCGAAGAATATTTTACGATCATGAATGACCGAGCAGAGAACTGGTTGAGAAAAGCGGAAGAGAACAGTGGTCACAGCAGATACGAGCTCTAGAAATAAACTAGGCTTTTAGAGAGAGGGTTCAAGAACGTTCCGTTGAAAACGGCGATAAGCACTGCATTGAGGTTCTGGACCTAACTTAGGCGAGGTATGCCGAGCATTTGCCGAGTTCGCCTGCTGAGTGCCTCGGCAAAGGCTCGGCATATCTCGGCTAATGGGGTCCAGGCTCAGATCCAGGAACCATCAAAATGCAGTGAAGGCGGGCATACGGTGCCGATGCCGTGAAACCGTTTGCAACACCGAGAAAAAGCTATAGCCACCGGAGCATTTTGAATGAATTTAACGATACAAGTCTCTTCGAGGGGTGGAATGTGTGGGCAAGAACGGAGAGCAACCGCGTGGCATTGATGTCATTACGAGCCTGGAGGAGAGAACGCTTCTAGGCTGCCATCCGTAGTGGGAAAAGGTCGAGTATCAAAGCACAGGGTATCTCGACCAGTATGATGCCTCTTGCATGATCCGCCTAGTCAGACGCAGCAGAACTCGGGAATGGAGGTGGGAAGTAAGGCTGGATAAAAATATGATTATATTCTATTATAATCCATTATAATCCTAAAATTACGATTAAATAGGGTTCGAAAAGGCCTCGGTTCGTCCAGAAAGCGGCCTTCCACTCGTGGCCTTCCCAGATGCGGACATTATTAAAGCCCCACCGGACGTCGAGTTTCGTGAAGAACCAGGCTCCTTTCAAACAATTGATGAGGTCGTTGATCAGAGGGATCGGGTACCGGTTCTTCACGGTCATTGCGTTGAGCACCAGGTAATCCTGCATGAACCGGAGAGCGCCGTCCTTCTTTTTGATGAAGAAGATGGGCGAAGCCATCAGTGACTTCGACGGCCGGTCGTCAACCCCTCCTTGATGAGCGCATCGAGCTCGCGTTGCTCGAGGGGCGAGATTGGGTAGACCTTACAGTTGGCTGGTTTTGCATCCGGGACGAGTTCAATGGCATGGTCCCACGACCGACGGTCCGGTAGTGAATCGAAGGCCTCTCGGTTGAAGACATCCTCGAAGTCACGCACCCACTCAGGAAGTTCATCCTTACTGGGTGCAGAGTTCTTGGCAAAGGCTTCGGCCAGCTGCTGCGAGACAGTGCTGGTGGCCCAGATGTCTTCTGGGGGGGGGAACTAGGTATAAAAGACCCAGTCTCCATCCTCGAGAGGGTCATCCGAGTCGTCTAGCAGGAGTTCAGGCAGGTCTTCCCCGAACTCGTCATCATCATCCTCGCTGAGCCGGTCGTCCGTGTCGATAGTGCAAATAGTCGGGACCGGTCCGGCTCGGAGCTGCCGGACGATGCGGGCGATAGTCTTCGCTTGCTTACGCTCAGCTCTGGCCTCATCGACACAGGTCGTGCAACCAGACAGGCATCGGCTCATCTTGACCTCCCGGGTATCCCAGTTGATCTCGGGGTTATGCTTCCGGAGCCAGGAGTACCCGAGGATAGCTTTTGCTTACCAAGCCCAGTTACAGCGAGTTGGACTCGTTCACTATGACCCTTGTAACGGAGGACCAGAGTCGCAACATCTCAGATGAAGCCGGCCTCGTTGGGAGAGCCGTCCACATTGAACACTGGGATGGGTTGCGAGAGCCGGCGAACCAAGATCCCGCTCGCCTTAACATACTCGGAGTCAATGAAGTCGGAGGTTGCTCTGCAGTCGACAAGCCCATCGAGCGAGAGCTTCACGGCATTGTCAGTCGAGAGAACACGTCCATTGTATACCGATGCACCGGCAACAATGCGTATCCTCACACATCCTCGCCTTCCCTTTTTCCCTTTGTAATGCTTCCAACGGCACTCAAGCCCGATGATGGTGTTCCATTTGGAATGGCCCCGTCGCCTTGAGTCCCCGCAGCACGTGTACATCTCACTCACCCACCTGCTCCACCCCATAGATCACCCCTCCTCTCGTCTCGGACGCCCCTCTTCTCCGCACCATCTCCGCACGTGGCCATCCGTTTCATCACCCTCATATCGTCATATCTGTGCTCTCAAATCGCCACCCACACCCTGCTCCTTACTGGCACTTCGAGCGGTGCACCCTCTTCCCGCCTGTGACCTACCCTTGTCTCTACTTGGGCTTGAGGGCCATTGCATGCGCATGGCATAACGAGTTTGGTTCTTTTTTTAATTTAAATCTGATCCGAAATATCCGAATAGTTCCGATAACCCACGTGAACTCTACATTTAGCCAACTCTTGCGTACACAACACTCACTACTTTTTTTTCTCCACATGTATGAAGTACTGATCTATCCGGCAGGGTTCTTACGTTCACTTCTGATATGCAGGAAGAACCTGTAGTAATCCCATTGTGGAACCACATGGTTCCGTCTCTTCCTATAACTCTACAGGTAAAGTGTCCTTGCCCGCCATATATAATTCCCCTCAGCGCAAGCACTCTTCGTGTCCCTTGTACCTCTAGATGTAATTCATCGTCAAATCGCAGCTTCTCGTGTACAATATCGAATACAATTATTGGCGGTACATCGTTCAGCGTAACTTTCATTTCCATTCTTCTCTTTGTTCCATTTTCGTTACATATAGGACAGACATGTCTCCCTCTCGCAAGGTAAGCAGCCAGCCAGTCTTTTAGTTGAACCCCGTCAGGATAATATCCTCTATTTCTCAGTCCAGCGGTTAAATAGGATTCCAGCATCCCATAAAATCGCTGATCTGTGTATCCACAACTTGTACAAGTCTGTTTTCCGAGGCCATAGGGCTTACTGGGGAACAGAACAGACATTATACGGTCAACTGAGGTGTAGTTTGGGCCATATGGAAACTGCTGTGGGTTTGTTCTGTGTATGGTTCTTCTGATTGTGTTTCTTGCTTGCTCAAAAGTTATTCTCTTTTCCAGTACAGAGTTCATTGCTATGCTGAATTCGGCTAATTTCAATACCCATCACTATTGTTCGATTATGCCACGTGACTTGTTTGCGCCAAAATCAGAAAATAAACTTGACCAAACTTTGGTTCAACTCTGCTTCTGACCTGACTAGGCCTGACTGTGAGGATTTCTGCGGATTGATACATCCTCTCGACCAGATTATATAGGTCTCTAGCCAGTGAATTTGGAGAAACCTCTGTTCTGCTCACTTAGCGAGGGCTTAATATTATGATTAAATATGACCCCCATACCGTAATATAATCGTAATGTAATGTAATTCAACCCTTCATAATCCTAGACCTTAAAATTATGCTCGGACCATATTTAATCGTAATTTTAGGATTATAATGGATTATAATAGAATATAATCATATTTTTATCCAGCCTTACTGGTGACGACGTCGATTTATTTTTGGACGGCCGCCAGCAGCGGCCAGCTAATCTTTTTCTGAACAGAGTGTCAGGTGCCTTACGATTAGCTGGCACAAGTAAGTACTCGAGTGAGGTTAAGCATGGACACGGGTCGCGGGTACAGTGGGCGGGTACGGGTACGGGTACGGGTCGCAATTTCAGACCCGTGCTCAACCCGCGTACCCAACCCGTGTACCCGCGGGTTTTTTAGCGGTGTATTTAGGCTTTTTTCTTCACATTCCTCTGTTTTCTTGCTCACCATTGGCTCTCTGGTCATCCGTAGACTCATCCAATTTTCTGCTTGTTTGATGACCCACTATCTCAACATGGCTCAATTTTATTAATATCGGTCTCGTGGTTATTCGGGTGCCTTCCACCCCGGGCAAATTATCCAATTTCTATTGCTCTCACCGTAAATTTGCAGCCTGCACGAAGGAACTGTAACAGTAGGTCGAATCAAACACCATTAGGCTGGAATTTTGCGGGTATACCAAACGGATTTGGGGACCCGCGGGTAACTCGTACGGGTTCTAGACCCGACCCGTGCACGGGTACGGTTTTTGCGGGTCCGGGTACGGGTAGGCCCAAAGGTACCCGCGGGTGTACCCGTGTCCATCCTTAGGTGAGATAATGCCGGCGTGCGCGAGTGATCACTGCAAGGGAACCCGTCTCTGCATCAAGTTCCAGACGATTCCGCAGGAAGACCGTTTTCGACCCGGACTCCGTTGATTCGTCCCTGGATGTCAGCATCGACAATAGCGACAACTGAGTTCGCTAGCCCATGATGCATGACCTTCCTTCCACAGAGCCAGCATTTCGCACAGCGCACAGTGGACAAGACGGTCTTCACCAAGCCCAGCCAGGTATCGTAAGCGTGCCAGGGCCAGTAGCAATCTCAACGCAATCTTCTTGTCTTCGATCATCCCGGTTTCCGTGAACAGCGGGTCGACCAGGGAGCGGTCATGGAGCCAAGGAGGCGGCGGAGGAAGTAGTGCTGTACATCCACAAGCTCATCTAGCAGCAAGGGGTCGATATCTAGTGAGATGTCGGCTGCCCTGACAAGGTAACAGTCGACACAAGCCATGTATAGTCAAAGACCCTCTACAATAGGTAACAAGAATGTTTAGCTGTAAACTAATTTTATCTCTTTTAGTTTGGTATTTATTTCTGTGTTGGGTCCCGGGTACGAGCGGCGAGCACGCGCCGCACTTGGGACTCTCAAACACTAATGCGACCTCAACGGCCTTAATGGCCGTAACTCGGCTTCATTCATCACTGCATTACAGCTGTCTCGAGGTTAGCCGAGGCACCTCGGGAACGGCTCAGCATATCTCGGGTAAGGTGGGTCCAGAACCTGTCAAAATGCAGTCTGGTATAAAAGCTGGCTGGATTTACTTCCTGCTCTTCACTTCAAGTCATCTGGAGAGCATCTCAGCTTCCCTTTCTGTTCACCATGTTCGCTGCTCTCGTCACCATTGCTACCAGCATCGGCTTCGCCGTCGCCGCCCCTGCATCCTCCCTTGATGCCCGTGCTGGTGCTCCGATCCCAGTCCCCGTCCATCCCATCCTCAACACGTCCAAGTGCATGGGCATCATAGGAGGGGTTTATGCAAACGGGACTCAAGTTGATATGTAAGTCTATTCATTGCGCACCTTTCCTTGGTCTAAGACTAAGAACAGCTTCGACTGCAATGATTCTGCCTCTCAGAACTGGGAAATCAGCGGCGGAACCCTTCCCGGTCTCTCCCCATTCTCTTCCGCTACCACTGGGACCGATACCTACTGCCTTGATGCCGGAGTACCTGCCGATTGTATGTTGAAGGTTTTGTCTCTGTCGACATACTCTAAAAGTAATTTTCCTAGATGCTAATGGAGTCCAGTTGAAGATCTGGAAATGCTTCAGCGGGTTGGCCCAGCAAACATGGAACAAGCTTGAGAGCGGCCAGATCCAGCTCGCCAACACCACCTTCTGCCTGGATCTGACAAACGGTGACACCACCAATCGTAACGTCCTTCAAATCTGGACTTGCACGGCTGGGGACACCAACCAGATCTGGAAGATTGATAGCCCTCAGTAAGGAGATACGAAAGAACAGATACGATTCGTGAATTGGTGTCGTTTAAAATATCGACTTTGCACGTAGTTTTTTGGACATTGTTTTCGTTGGATGACTGCAATCAGATCTTGATTGTACAGGCTGTAGTGTGTTACGCATAGTTTCCAGTGAGGGACCTTATTGAACAAAACCCAAGTGTCGCTTGTCTGGACTGCCTGATATGGTAGCGTATCGATATACATTCGAATATATCAGTGTGGGAGCAGATATTTGCAAATATACAAGCGGTTCCTGGGCCGCTTCGCGGCCCAGGACTCGCGGCCGCAAGCTTTTCGCGTTCGGCCCTGCCATTCCATCGTTTCGGAAGGATACCATCCCGCTGGAACAGCACTAATTCTTGGGCCTTGACATTATCGCTCTCCTGCGACTTGTGATGGAATAAGATGAGGCCAAATGAGCAAATAAAATTGACCTAGTGAGGAGTGGCATTCGAGTGCCGGTCTCGGCATTACGAGCTGCATTTGCCGATTCTACGTAGTTGAGTGATTGGGAGTAATATCCCAGTCCTCCGGCGCAATCTTTGACAGGAATTTGTTGATCGAGGTAAGTACCCACGGATTTGCGAGCTTGTGGGCATACCAATCTGATATAATTAAGGGTTCGTTGCATATTTAGACTCGGTGCACAGCGTACTCACTTTGGATTGCCTCGTGCTTCTGCCCAAGTTCAACGCAGGCCTCGCGCCATTTGTCGATCTCTGGCTGGGTAATGGGTATCGATGGCCATGATTGATTTGAGTTGCGCAATAACGGATTTAGGGACATCCTGGGGAAGTTCGTCGATGTGACTTGGAATTATTAAATTCAGTAACATTATCACGGACATAAGCAAGGAAATACCGTCCGAAATGAATACTGCAGGTTTTTAGGCAGTAGGCGAGGAGCTTGATCGGGTCGCTCGTCCATATTTGACTAATTTCGGGGTCATTGTACGTCGCGAGAAACCGCCCAAAGCCCAGTCCCTGAGGAACTTCGCCGTCCAGCATAACAATTAATTCGGCACTTAGCGTCTGGGTAAAACGGCGCGATTTTGAGGCGTTGACCCATGATATGATGGATGGTATCAAAACAACTCGATAAAAAGCTGGGCGAAGGCCTCTGTGTTTTTCGTATCACATTATAGGCTGCCAAGTGTATATCCTATGCCAGATGAATACCCAGAAAATGTGCAAACTTAATCGGGAACTTACGCTTCTTGAACCGATCAACAAAACCCGCGACTTCCCACTCATCCATTTTGCCTTCGACTCGCTTGAATGTAAAATCAATGACGAGCGCAAGGATGTTGTGAATTAACTTCGCAATTTGGGGATGCATGGTGACAACAAGACGAAAGCCGTTTTTGGACATTGCCGTATGAATGTAGCGCTCACTCGGTGAAAGCTTGACTTCCCGGGTGTTAAGGTGGTAAAGAACGCCTGCAGCGTGTCAATGTCCTGAATCATCAGAGACAAGAATTAATTACCTTCCCATCCCAATCCGTTGGGGTGCTCTAATTTCTTCTGTGCGCTAATGAAATCTCGAACCTTTCTAGTGTCCACAAAGGCCGGGCTACTCTCTGCGACACGACCTCCGTCATAAACACTGGACGTAGAGGCCGCTGAATATTCTCCCTGAGCATCGTGGAACCCAACCGAAGAGATGAAAACTTGTCATTGAGCAACTTCTGAACCGTCAATCTGTTAAATCCAGTTGTTTTGGCCGCTGTTCCGAGTTTATCTTCTGCAGTTGGCTTTGTCCTGGGATGCATGGGATGGTTATGCGGATTGCGTAGGACCACCAAGGCCTTGTGCAAAGTCGCAGGCGATTGCTTGACCGGGATGTGGATAATCCTTCTACTTCCGCATTCACGATGTTCAATTTCGGCGGGCGTAATTTTACCGTCGATTATATGACTGTATGGAAATGTATTCAGACGCAACATACGACAGTTTTTCGGCCCCACCCGAGGATGAACAGTGAGAACACAATGGTGATTCAGTGTCGTCGGCCCTGTCGACAAATGACCCTCATTTTGCATCACAAACCACAGAACTTCTTGGTTGACATTCAGGGGCATGGGCCAGTAGAGATGACTGTCCTTTTCCAATCTCTTCCACTTTGAGCAACCGATGAATCTTTTTCCCGTATGCAGAGAGATGCTGTGAAAATTTAAATTGTGAAACGATTACAGAGAAAGCAACTGACATGCGTAAGAGGAACGAGAATTGACACTCCGTCACACTCAACTTTGCATTTCGAGTTTTGAATTCGAGTAAAGAATCTTCGAACGAAGTCAACCAATAGAATAGAAGTCCCGCAAATGCATACCGAGCAATAATTCCAAATGGTGAAGCTGCTTCAACTTCATTTTGATCGAGCTCATGATTCCAGAGCTCCGCATTGCTTCTTCATCTGCCTCATACCGCTCCAGACCAGTGAACAGGGTCGGGTCAAGTTAGTGGCATTTATCGATCCCGTTGCATTTCAGGGTAACACGGAGGCACAATACCTTCTTTTCGAGATCGGGAAAGAAGCCGCGAACCGCGACATCGCCTTTAGCATGCCCACCAGATCCGTCCCATGATTCTAACGAAGAGATAAGTACGTCTAAATGATGCGCGTGGCCAATGGACCTACCTCTCCACGTATGAACTTATCTACGGGCATAAGTTTGCCGTCAGGCGTTACCAATAAATGGGCTGAGCTCGAAATGTCAACTAGGATGGCGCTGGGCTTCCGAGGGACGTCAAATGTCGATGGAACTGATGTGCGATGAAGAATTTCATCGACCTTTAGCTGGCGAGTGATGACAATCTGTACGGATTTCGTCGCCTTGCCCATTCCCTTGGTCTGTTGATGGTCTTGGAATCGGCAGCTAGATGAGTAAGAGGGAGAACGTTGGATGAATCCTCGACTTGGGGAAAACCGCCGACAGAGACCACGGCTAGGGACCGGGGAACGAGCTCGGGAGGAAGGCGCAAATGAGGGTATATCGGACGCAGCATTCGAAACCGGGAACTAGTTCTGGAGGGCGGAAAGAATGAGGCCCGGCTACTGGCCCGAGATGCCCGAGAAAACGCCATTGAACCGAAGAGGAAGCGCGAGAGGGTGCGCGAGAGCTGACTGATGCAGATTCCCTGTCCAGATTGCGGGGCTCTGCATGGGTAGCCATATATGCTTGGACGCAACAGGGTTGATCCATGCATTAGGATCCTCCAAACCAAAGAACAGATGATTCTGATAGTCCTCGGGAAGGATCTTTGACAATGAATGTCAATGTCTCATGATACAGAGAGGCAATTCAGTGTGCATACGTAGCTTGATATGCCTTCAGTTCTCTTGTGGATGCATCATCGGGAGTCCAATGGGTTGTATGAATCACTGAGTCGTCATGTTGAGCATAGAGCTGGAACCCCAATGAAGTCATCCACAGGGTGCATTTTCCACCGAAAAAAAAGGACACGATGCGGATTACTGAGGGCATCCGTGAATGCCTGGAGACCGATAAATGGTTGCAAGGGCTCGGGGAAGAAAAAAACTAGCAAATGCAGGTAAGCCTTGATCTCGCTGAGCGTAAGCTCAGCAGCTTGCGCAAACATGCGTAGTGGGGTGTGGACCAAGAGTGAAGGTAAAGAAGAAAATTGGCATGATGATGCATACGAGCCACAGATGATCGTGTCTTAGGCGGACTACGCGAGTCCACGTGATGCGAGTCCCACAGTTGCAAATGTTTGACTCCCACTAAAGCGGCCGAGTCCCACTCCCACCCTTCTCGTCATTCCTCCCCTCGGAGACAGAGGAAACCAAGAGGAACATCAACTTCCCGTGCTGCGAGGTGCTCTGGCTCAAGCGGTGGACGGCGCATTCAAGTAAGGAGCAAGACAGAAGAAGACAGCGGATCATCCGGCCCGACGTTTCTCGCGTACTGCATCGCCACATGATGTTCTTCCTTCCCGCCATCGTGGCAGCTCATTCGTCCGTCGCTGCAATCCGGATGCCTGCTAGGCTTTTGTCCTTTGCCGTCTGCGTCGATCATTGTGGCAGTCTTCCTAACCACTGGCACTTCGGACTCCCGTTAAAAGAACGCAACTGACTGCAGTTCTCATCTAATGATCGTTCTTCCTAGTCCACCTTTCTAACGGCTCCATCGTAGTCCCCAGTCATTCTTTTCCCTCGAGTTCCACTCCACCAATTAAATTCCCCGGGGGCCCACTTGGTCCCGGCGCACCCACACGCGATGACGAGCTTTGTACGTCGCCTCGTCGTCAGTAGACCATCGAACAAGATCAAAAGTTGTCACCCACCACCTTCTCCCCCCCTTTCATCCCTTCACCATGCCGAACGAATCTGTATCCTCTCTCCAAGCCGAGGTGAATCACCTCCGTAGCGAATTACAGGCGCTGCAAGCCGAGAATACTTCCGAGCAAATCGAGATCGGGAACTACCTCCTCGCGCGGCTGGAGCAGTTGAACGTCAGGGTGCGCCGCCGCTCTCCTCGCGTATTTTCAAATTTTCATGTTTTGCATTTCCAGAAAATGTTCGGCGTGCCAGGGGACTTCAATCTCGGGTTTCTGGTACGTGGGTCAGTCAGTGGCACATTCGGTATTGAATCGAGGAGCGCACATAGGATTTTGTGGAGGACCACCCTACGATCGATTGGGTTGGCAACTGGTAATCTCGGCCCTGCAATGTCGAACTTCATCGCCCAGCTCATTAATATTGCCAGTAACGAACTCAATGCGAGCTATGCCGCCGACGGCTATGCGCGTGTCAAAGAACACAGTCTCGGCGTCGTCCTCACCACGTTCGCGCGCCTCTCCTTCGCCAGAGGCAACACTGGCTGACTTGCAATCTTACTGGCAGCTTCGGCGTCGGCGAGCTTTCTGCGATAAACGGCATCGCTGGCGCGTTCTCGGAAATGGTGCCCGTCTTGCACGTCGTGGGCGTGCCCAGCACAATCCAGCAGTCCAAGCCCCTGCTGCACCATACGCTCGGAGACGGACGGCACGCTTTCTCGCCTCTTTTTCATTTACTGGAGTTTTTGACTTTGTGATGCAGATACGACGCCTACTTCAAGGCGGCTGAGAACTTCACCATCTCGCAAGGGATGATCACGCGCCCAGACAGCGCGGCGGCGACCATCGACCGCGTGTTGGTGGACTGCATTACGCGCGTGCGTGTTGCATATGTTTCAAATTTACTCTCTAGTTAGATTGTCCATTTTGAATCCAGGCACGGCCTGTCTACCTGACACTCCCGACCAACCTTGTTTCCGAGAAGATCTCCTCCTAACAGCTCAAGACTCCGCTTTCGCGGACTCCGCCGCCAAACGATCAGGAGGTGGAGGGCCTTGTGCTCGAGGAGATCTTGAAGCTCGTGAAGAATGCAAATGACGAGGTGATTATGATTGTGGATGCATGCGCGATACGCCACGACGTGCGCGAGGAGGTGAACGAGCTCGCCAAGAAGACGGGGTTCCCCGTGTATGCCGCGCCGATGGGCAAGACAGCGGTGTCTGAGAGCTGTGAGCGTTACGGTGGAGTAAGTTATTCATTTCTCCGTCCTTGAACTGAGGTCATTGAGGGCGTTCTAGATCTATATGGGATCCGTCAGCCAGCCCGAAGTCAAGGACAAGGTTGAATCCGCGAAACTCATCCTGTCCATCGGCTGCGTCAAGAGCGACTATAACACCGGGAATTTCACGTATTCAATCCCGCCTACGCGTACAGTCGAGGTGCGGCGTTTTTTGCATCCCTTCATTCATCGCAGACAGCCTCACTTATCTGTACGTCGCGACTAGTTCCATTCCGATCACATGAAGATCAACCACGGAGTGTACCCTGGGATCGGGATGAAAGGGCTCCTGCCGCGCCTCACGGCACAACTCGAGCCCATGCCCGCCGCGCGGCGCTTCCCGATCCCGAAGTTCATTGCGGTTCTCCCAAAAGAAGACAGCGAGACCATCACGCACGCGTGGCTCTGGCCCCGAATGAGCAAGTTCTTCCGCCCACGGGACGTCATCGTCGCCGAGACCGGTGCGTGCTCCCTCATTCCCTGGACCAGTACAACTCACACGCGACGCACAGGCACCTCGAATTTCGGCGTCGTGGACGTCCCGATGCCCGAGCAGGCCGTCTTCGTGAGCCAGATCCTCTGGGGCGCGATCGGCTGGACACTTGGGAGCACACTCGGCGCTGCCCTCGCCGCGCGCGAGAGCGGCCTGAACCGCACCATCCTGTTTATCGGCGACGGCAGCGTGCAGCTCACGGTCCAGGAACTCTCCGTGATGCTCCGGCAAGGGCTCACGCCCCTCATCTTCGTTATCAACAACAGTGGATATGAGATCGAGCGGCGGATCCACGGCCGGGGGCGGGAGTATAATGACATCGCTGAGTGGAAGTGGACGGGATTGTTGAGCGTTCTTGGGATGCATCGGGAGAGCGGTCGAAATTGTATACCGTCCGCACGAGGAGCGAGCTGTCTTCGCTGCTCGACACAGAGTCGTTTGCTGATGCAGGAAAGATGCAGTTGGCTGAGGTGATTATGCCCAAGGATGATGCGCCGAGAGCGCTGAAGGTGCAGGCTGAAATAGGTGGATAGATGATTGCCTACGGAGTAGAATTAGCCTGTACTGCCTATGATGATAATATAAGAATATGCGCTACGCAGTGTTGGAATTATCAAATGCCGCCAATCTTTTTTGCGAGAATATGTTCAACTAGAAGCTGGTACAAAAACACGAGTAGCTTGACCGCACAATCATAATAAAGGGAATAATTACAACCAATACCAGATTTTTCAAAGTTTCCAGCTCCCCATCACCGGAAGCTCGCCATGAGAGTTCAAGAGAAGTTGTAACTCCGACGATGCTGTAGGCAAGCATCGCCAACCTTTCCCACGAACCGCTTCTTCTCATGACTCATCAGACGCTCACCCTGTCATAATGGAATCCGAACAGAAGAATCCACTTCCCAAGACAGACAAAGACGCAGCGAAATCGTCACTTGGGCGTAGCGTCAACCGTCCTTTTCCTTGCTCGTGCCCTTGAAATTTCTGGACCTTGGCGGACTGTTCTCACTGCTGGCGAATGAAGAGAGCTTTGCACTGGTTGAAACTACTCGCTTGAACCCAAACTCTGAGTTTCCTGCATTTTTCCATGATGAATGCAAGCAGACAACCCAGATCAAACGAAATTGAAGATGAATAATACGTCATTTAGGAACGCTACTCGCTTTCGTCATGGACGAGTCACGAACAAATACTTGTTTTATCAATGGCTTGGTATAAATATCGGGCGGGGGCTCGTAGCTCCCAGCACGTACCCAAGTACACATGTCGAATCCTGCTAACGCGCAAACCACCCAATCTGTTCGAGGCAACAACCATAAGTGCAACCCAGAACATTTCTCCGCCCGTCGAACATGTGTTGATTCTATCCTTACTTCTAGATGTCTTTGATGGCCCAGGCAATCCCAACGACGCAGGCTTTGTCTCCTCTGAAGCGAGGGGGACCGGGGCTGCGCACCAGGGTGCGTCATGCTGCGCACAAAGCCCCGCAACATCTTTCTTACAAACAATATACATTAGTCCCCCCCAGCCACGTGCCCTCTTCGATGGACCGCAACAGTGGGGCGGCCTTTGATCTTGGCACGGGCACGGACAGGGAGTACGCACCTCCTAATATGAGTTCGACGGACGAGCCCGGATTCAAATAAAACAACACAAAAAAATGGGTTATATTCGCGGCATTTAACACGAACGCGCCCGGACGTAGAAGGTACAAAAAATCAACGACAACAGAAAGTCAAAATCTCGATAAAACGATTCCCAACAATGATATCTCTTCACCGCAAGCTCAGGCGGTGATGGGGATGCAGTTGATGGCGATGAGAGAACCTAGAGATAAATCCGCGCTCAGTGTCCGGCATGGGAGAGGTAGAAATTGACTGGTACGTACCCCACTGCTTCTCGGGGGAGTCACAGTTGACAGTCGTACCTCCGCTGAATTGAGGTTAGATTCTAGGTAGATGAATGTACAGATGGATGAAGTTACCAGTTGTTCCCGACGACAGTGATGGGCGAGCAGCCCAAGCCGACGGGCACGTTGAGGCCACTTAGGTCAAGGCCGAGGGTGGCGGCAACAGCGGAAACCGCGCTGCTGGAGGAAGATTGGACGCTGTTGCAGCACTGGGGGGAGTTCGGCGGGGTCACTGGGGGAGTGGTGGTCGGGATGGCGGCAGCAAGGGTCTGGAATGAAGGTTAATATTCAAACATGCGGGTGTTGACCTTGGCACGTACAATGAGCACCGAAGTGACAACGACAGAGAGTTTAGAGAACATATTTGTTTGAGAGAGAGCTTGAACTACGTGGGGATGTGTTCGAGTGAGGTTTGAAGGAGGACAGACCACTCTTTTATAGACATTCCGTCCAGCCTTTCCCCCGGTTAAGCAGGTCATCCAGAGTGTCCTTGGAGTCAAAATACCTCCGAATTGTGGAGCAGTGGAGCCATTCGACAACGCAAAGCTATGAGATGTCGGTTGCACATGAATGGCAACTCAATCACAGTCCCTCACCCCACCTACATGTACTCCGCCAGCCAGGGCGTCTGTGGAGTGAATCAGGCTCGAGATGATGGACATAAAGGCGTCTCGCACCCCTCTCACGTTAGGCGAAGACCGACGACGTGAGAGGACTGCGCATACCACCAAAGCCAGCGTTTCAGTGAATCCGAGTAGAGCTTCAGGTTTGATGATGCCATATTATCTGCAAGAGAGAATCCTTGAGGGCTGCCCACGCTCGCCTAGAACCACTCTTGCAGGGTGTTTCCCCCGTAATGAGGGACAAACGTAATGCTTGGCGATGTTCCGGATCCTGCGGGGGAAGAGCGCAGCTCAACAAGTCCAAAACCGGAAGATCTTCAAATCCTTGGCTATTGAGTTTCGACGTCATTGGCGCCGGCTGGCGAAGCGTTTCACTTAGCACGATCTGTATCATGACCAGTCACATACGTTGTGAAATCCAAGGGAAATCACTGCCCAGTACACCGACGCACGACCGCGATATATTTACGTCCTTGACGTCATGGGCATGTATACTATACCGAGAGTCGGGCTGCGAATTAGTCCGAGGACAGCCTTTTCCCGGGGACCGCCGAGGGCACGAGTCATTGCGACTGTGAGTCTTCAGAACTTTGAAGGGGGAATCAACAGTCGACGCAGGGTAGAGGGGCGACGTCCTCCGGAGGGTCTTGAAAAACTCGTTGACCTACATTTCAAATAAGTTTAAACATGCTTGAAATGCCACAAAAACATGGTTCCACACCCAGCGACGACTTTTTGGTGCTCTAAGAGCCAACTTTGATTGCAATTACCCGATTTGGATTGTCGGTCTGTGCGCAAATGTTTGTTTGGGTTAGTGTCAGTTACTGTGACGACGTCACTCCGTTCATGCGCGATTTCCCACAAGAACTGACCGATCTTATCCTTGACAAAGTAGCCGCGCAGGACCGGCGAACAGCCATATTAGGTGGCCGCCGAACATCCATAGCTACCTGCGGGCTCGTATGCAAGAATTGGTTGCCCCGCAGCCGACTGCACATCTTTTCCCAGATAATACTCCACGGAAGCCGCCTGAATTCCCTTCTCGACCTCGAGACGAAATCCTTCCTCCCTCTTCTTCCTCTCGCTCAAGACTTGCTCCTTATATTTGGCGACCTTTCTGTCCCTGAGGAAATGACCAGGATCCGCGAGTGTCTCAGTCTCAGGCGTCTCGAACTCTACTCTGTCGACGGGAACGGGCTGTATGATCTATTTGTGGGCACGCATCTTCCATTCCTCGGAACCCATTGTTCCTGGCTCTCCAGCATGACTTTGAACCCCTGCGAAAAAAGCGCAGTATCACTCTGCATGATAGCGGACATTCTGACATGCCTGCCATCTCTCCATACTTTCACGCTCGTCGGCCAGAGCAACAGCATAATCGCCGCAGAAATCCCGACGTCCTATTCATGCCCGCCGCGCCTGCATACGCTGGACATAACGGTGAAACGCGGGGTTGACATCCTATTCGCTTGGTTCCTCTCGCTCGCTGTTCCCCCGCGCATAAAATCCCTGACTTTATCCGAGGATCTGGACGACGCTCCGAGTGCTCATGCCTTGGTGGCATATTCTCAGAAGTTTAGCGCCGAATTGGAGTTCCTCTCCGTTTGGCCGCGTAGGGCAAGCTTCGACAGTACGTACCTTCGTCATCATCTCATTCTTATGCGGTCTGATAAATCCCTCAGCTCCATCCGGAATACTAAAGTACGCCACGACGCTACTCCATCTCAACCTGCGCTGCCAGCACATCTCGACCGTTCTTCCCCTCCTCTCCGCCCTGCCCTCGTCACGCCTGCGCACCCTCGCAATAGAGCTGGATGTCAGGCTGGCCGAGGGTAGGGTGGACAGCGACGTGAACCTCGCTCGGGTCCCGTATGCCCTGATCGACGCGGCGCTTGCACATCCACGATTCTACGCGCTGGAGCGCCTTTCCTTGACCACATACTCTGTTGAGCGCGAGACCCGGTCCCTGCTTTCCCGGAAGGCAAAAGCACTGATGCCTCTGGCGAAGGCGCGTGGAATTCTCCCTCGGTACCGGCGTTGAATATTCGGATTATACGCGCGCGCTTGGCCCTCATAAATGACCTCGGGGTACTTATCGTTCTTGGCTGGGAAGGATGTTTTGGAGTTCGCCCGCCTACAGGCTGTGATACATGTACCGTGCACGACCTCCCAGAGAAAATTCAATGACCTAATCTATCCGAGACAAAGCATTCCATGGAGCTTTTAGGGATTCCTTAGTGGTCGCTGAGCCATGGCAGCGTTGACAGCGCAGACAAGAAAGTGTTGGGCTTCGCGAGTTGTCGAAGGTCATTGTGGAACGCGCCGCTTTGGGCGCTGTCCCAATAGCACCCGTCTCACAAATACTCTTCGAATGCTAGTACTCTCTTGGGCAAAGATGAGTCTTGGATGCCCATGAGTCCGCTCAGCCACTGGGACTCGGAGCCTGGTCTGGGAGCCAGCTGGGAGCTTGGAAGTTGTGACCTGCGGCTTTAGCCTTTCTATTCCGGGTTCTCTGGGTCTCTGGAATATCCGAGCGGACCTTCTAACTTGTATCGATCTGATTCGAGATCCGCCCTTTGGCTGGAGGCGAATACCGACCTGTTAGCTGTCGGGCTAGCTGGCGTTCATTACGAAGGAGCACCAAGATGAATTGAACGTAGGATACGCTGGCAGGGCTCTGGAATCGCTTGTTGGGTGGTAACACACTTTCTTGATTGCCGCGCGCCAAACTTGTTGGCAGGCAATAAGTCTTTCGAATCTCGATATCAGAGTCTGACTAAGCTGTTGGACTCAACTCTACCCAATTGCGATCCAATTGCGATCCACCTCCACAGGAGCTTCGACGACCTGCTAAAACGAGTTGGAAACACCAACACCGGTTCCGAATCCAAATGTGCTACCTCCATCCGTTCTCTCTCTGTATACATCGACTCTACCTCATGCGTATTCGTTCAGAGAGCCTTTCGCGCGAGTTTTCTCCTTACTCACTCGCGTCGGAAAAACGTATTCGGAGGCGAGTGTCACGACTCGCATTCAGGTGACGGCAACTCCTCTGTTCGCAACCACCTTAGAAGCACTCGACAGGGTCCTTTGTGCGCTCGTTTCAGGCCGTCGGTTCGTTGCCTCCTTGTGGAATGGTAGCACTGAATGCACACTGGTAGACCCGTAGACTAGTCCATCCTAGCCAGGACCATGGAAATTCGGATCCTCCGGAGCAGAACCCGTTCTGGTGTGGGCCAATGGAGCCAAGTATGTCCGTGTCAGCAATTACACGTTGCCTCAAGTGAGTGGTGCAACGTACCATCTCATATGCTCACTACATTTTCTCTCGTCCTACTGGGCTGTTCGGCTCACAGCGCCAAGCTTGTCTCTGCCAGTGAGCTGCTCTCCTCTTAGCGTAAGATTATTGTTGATTTCGGAACAGCCGAGGTGTACAATACGGTGGACGGCGATGTTTCCTTGCCTGTGAGGTAGCAGCAAAGGTCTACAGACCGTTGACTGTAGATGAGATGGTTGTGATCGTCAAGATTGCCAGCGCGCTGAGCGTGCCCGTGCGTGCAGCGTAAGTGCCCTGCAATGCCCGAGACGTGACCAGTCGCTTACCCACACTAGAATGCGCACATGTAGTGTACATTCCCTACGTGGCGCGACATTCGAACCGCCTACTCTGCTCATGGTAATTTCGACGAAACGATGTGCTGCGATGAGCCTAATACTATCATCATAAAACCGACGCCGTCAACCTGATTTCCGAGCCGAAAATGTCCAGTGGTGTGGGAAGCGTTGTGGTGGAAGCCGCGGTTTCCTTCCGTCAACTGTGCGTTCTATTTTATAGATTTCTCGACCCTCACGTCTGATTCATCATTGTTGGCTCATGTTGACCTGGAATATCGCTCTCGGTGGGTGGGTGCCTTTCACAATTTGGAGGCTTACGTTGATCATCTCGTTTCAGGTGGGGTGCTCACCGTTCATCGCTCCGCGAAGATTCACAAGCATCGGCTACAGCGCCCGCTATGGATATTATCAATATTAATGGAAGAGGCGGATTCAACCGTCACCTTACCGATTTACTCCTTAGATTTCCACAGGTGAATTCTTTCACCTGCAGAAAACTGTCAATGACTTTCCCATTCACTGATCGTCGACCTCCTTTCTTGACAGCGTTACAACGCCTGGTAAATCTTATTTACGCCTGCCGTAACCAATTTGCGGCCCTGGCCACCACTTTCATAAACGAGGCGTGAATCCATCCTTGATACAGCTATTTATGACTTACGAACACCGTTTCCCATCCGCTCGCATTCGACCAAGGCGCGCTTAGCCACACAAAACGTAGGAGGGGCTTGTAATATAACTATTTGCGAAAAACAGGAACACGCAAACCATCTTCCGGCAAGCGGTTCAAAATCTCCTTTCCCTTTGGGTGCGCACAACGATGACTGATTTTGGTTTTTCTTTGAGTTTAACCCGCTTTGCGGTAAGCAATTCGCAGTGTCATTGGGGAGATGATCGGTGTCGTCTAGTGGATGAATCTGAGCTACGATATAACCTAAACCACAATGATAGGCTAAGAGATACGTTGAATAGGACATAAAACTTTCTTTCAGTTATTTTGTGGCCCTTCATTGCCGCAAACACCATTTTAATTCCACCCTTCCTGATCGGATGTAGGGAGACCGTACAACAGCGGCCACCAATGAGCGCCGTTGACCAGCCGCCAGAGAACCTTCCGATAGAGGCCATCTTACCCGAATCAGCATGTTCGCCACCGGACTAACTTCACGATCTTCATCCCGGCATACTCGGTTTTATCTTGTTGCCTCTACCTCAGAATCTCTGTTCTAGCGCTGAACACCAGAGGAATTTTCGATTGGATACAACGCAGCAAGCGATGAGTCCTGATGGTTAACTCAGCAATGTGATCTCGTCGCTGCGGCGCTCGTTCCAGCTCTTTTCGGGAATGGCCACTGCAATTTTATACCGCGCGGTACATGGGAGGAGCCGAAGGGGGCACATGTCTGACTCGCTCGCAAGCGTGGTCTCAGGAAGCCCGCGAGAAACTCTTCGGAACCGTCACGAGCAGCACCCTCCGTATTGAACCCACATTTGCAAAACCCACCAATCCAGATTTTGCTCTTCGCACGCGGAAACATCGGTGCCCGAGATAAAGGCGGGCGCTGTTCCCGAATTCCGCATTATGTCTCTTTCCTAAATTGGACCCGATTAAGATACTCGCAAGGCATGCAAGATCATATAAGAGTCTGCTCCCTTACCACAATTCCCGAGTCCCGATCCTCGCTGCGTATCGACGAAATGGACTCAGTGCCGTCCCCAGAAGACCCTCAGATTTCTGTGCAGACTACTATCTTTCCCAACTTGAAGGACAAGAGCACCCATATGAAGAGAGATGTGAAGTTCTGGGGTGTATTTGCTGCCATGATGGTATCCGCCTTCACAGCCGCTCTGGATTTAGTATGTTCGTCTCCCTCGAGCCTGCCCCTTGGAGCTGAATGGCGATAGACCGCTATATCTACTGCGCTCCCAGTTATCACAAATGAGTTGCATGGAACACAATTTGTCTGGGTCGGCTCAGCGTATGCCCTATCCTCGACCGCATTTATCCCAATGAGTGGAGGTGCTGCTGAGGTATGTTCCCTGTCCCTGCAATGGCTAGGCTCTTATTTAAATAGGTTTTTGGCCGCCGGCTCGTCATGCTCTCTGCCTTGTTTTGTTTTGCGCTCGGGAGCGCTCTATGCGGGGCTGCCCACACTATGAACATCCTGATCGCCGGGCGCAGTAAGGTCATCTACCACAGTGGTGATTTATTGCTTGACAAGTTCAGCGGTACAGGGACTGGGGGCCGGTGGTATCAGTTCCTTGATTCAAATTATTTTGTCTGACCTCGTGCCGCTTCGTGATCGAGGGGCCTTCAATGGATTGATTGCATTGTATTTTTCTCAGCTCCGTGATAGGTTCCATCGGCCTCACCCACTTTAGGTCATGGGCCATTGCGTGTCCCCTCGGGCCCGTTTTAGGCGGGATCCTGGCAGATCATGGCGCATGGCGATGGCTGTTTTGTAGGTTGCCTGAAGATGCGATTCCATCTCCCTGACAGCCACGCAGATCTGAATATATTCACTTCCACCTTCGCGGCAGTTTTGGTGATCTCGTTCTTACAGCTAAAAACTCCCACCGGAACAGTGCGTGAGAAACTTGGTCTCATGGACTGGATGTAAGTCTCCCTCGGCAATGATTTTCCGTTTTCCTGATTTGACGACAGAGGGAACTCGATTGTCATCACCACCTCGAGTCTTCTCGTTCTCGCTGTCACTTGGGGAGGCATTCAATATCCCTGGTCTTCTCCGAAAGTTCTGATTCCGCTGTGTGCGGGGATGGTGGGACTGGCTGCCTTCCTCCTATATGAAGTCAAATTCGCCAAACATCCCATTGTACGTCATTGGGGGGGGGCTAGGCATACAAAATATAACGAGAAAATAGGTCCCCTATTCGTTAATGTCAAGCTCCACGAGCCTCAGCGGGTGAGCGACTATTCATTGAGAATGAAGGAATAACTGCAATTTTAAATGCAGATATCTCCAAACATTTATTGCCTCGGTCGTTATGATTGGTTCCATCTGTAAAGGACAGCTTTCGACGTGCAATCCAATCCAACTGATTGCGGCCTGCAGACTACCTTCCGGTATTTTTCCAAGCCTGCAAAGGCGTATCACCGACAGCTTCCGGTGTCGACGGATTTGGTCTGGGGTTTGTTAGCGTACCATGTAATATCATCGCCGGGATGTCCATCTCCCGAACAAAAAGCTACCGGCCCCAACTGTGGCTAGCCTGGTGTCTGGTCATGATATCGGCTGGAGTGCTCAGCACACTTCAGGCTGACAGTAACCGGGCAAAGTACATTGGGTTCGAAGTGCTGATGGGTGTTGCCCTCGGAATCCTAACCACAGCGACATACTTCCCCGTCCTTTCCCCACTTCCCATTTCTGAAAATGCCCACGCGATAGCATTCTTCATATTCACTCGGGCCTTTGGACAAGTGAGTGCTTCCGCCAACTTCTCAGCGGAGGCATGGGGAATTAAACTGTTTACAGGTGTGGGGGGTTACAATCGGTGCCGCAGTTCTGCAAAATCAACTCGTAGATCGCCTGCCGAAAGGCTTTGCGGGTCTCTTTCCTCAAGGAATGCCAATTGCGTACGCAGTCATTCCACTAATCCCGAGCCTTCCGGCGGATGTGGCAGTAGAGACACGACAAGCCTTTGCTGGCGCCTTGACTGTGATGTGGCAAGTTATGATTGGAATCGGCGCGCTGGGCCTCATCATGAGTCTGCCGATGAAGCATATGGCGCTGCACTCAGATACGGACGAAAAGTGGGGTGTTGCCGAGGATGAAGGTGGGAGTGCATTGAAGATGGAAACCGCTTAGCAGCGAACTCATGGAACGGGAGGAAATGTTAATACTGGCGTGCTAATATAATTTATGGAAAGAAAATCAGGCTCGAGCGTCCAGTTGAGTCCGGGCGGCAGAAGGAGTATGACCGACTCAATGCGCAATGAGGTGAGTCGCGAAACACGGGAACTTTCGAGTGGTAGCGCGAGGTGCAGGTCCATTACACCTTGCTTCGCCATACGCCGGAAGTCCGGAGCCCAGTGTAACACGACGGACATCCGGGGCGAGGACGTTAACCTCTCCAGCAACGAAGACCGGTGTGACTGCCTGAGAGTGAGGGATTTCCAAGGGAGGGAATAGGCGTTGGTGAAACACGTGCCATAAGAGACGGTGAGAGATGAGCACTGCGTTATAAGGATACGGTTCAGCAGACTCTCGAGATGGGAAGTCCAGGCTTTGAGCGCCTTATCGTTGCCGACGGGCAGGGATCGTCTACCCTCCACGTCGAGCTCGAGCGGTACGTTTTTAATGGACGGCAGGCAAGAAATGGGCCCCTCTACACGTTTGAGATTTGGTAGGAAATGGAAGATGGAGGTACAGCTTGGTGCGCGAGGATGTAGGTAACGCACGTAATATGATTCGGTGTGGGGACGAACAGTGCTACTCCGAGTGCAGTAAGCAAGTCGCGCCCGTCGGTGCGCATCATTATCCGGATGGAATTGGATTGGGGACCAAGTCCGTTGCAATAAAGGTAGACCTTGAGGGCAATAAAGTTGAGTTGCCAACATGTTAGAGCCAAAGAATACAGAGTTTCGGCAGGAAAGAAGGGTCCTCAAATATCTGAAGGAGCATTTCTGCAGCTAGGTCGTGGAAGATGTTTCAGATAAGAGGATCCACTGCCGCCGATTCGAGGGTTTTACATAGGGGTGGCTGGAGACAGGGGTTTGTGGTAGCGCCGAAATATAAATATGCGATCTTGAAGACGATTTCCCCGTAGTCTGTTGTGATGAGAATCAAGTTCTTTCGAGGTTCCCAGATTAAAAAGCCGAATTCAACCAAATTCAAGGCTTCCTCCCGGCTTGAAACTTGTGGTTCCTCATTCACACCCAACCCGAAGCGTTTCTGAACAACACTCGCGAATAACGACGTTCCGACGACGGCTCAAACCAAAAATGCCGAGATAATAAATCTCCGAGAGGATGAAAGACACCGGGTGGAAATACACATTATTTATTACTCAGATCGTACTTCGACTCTGCCCCATAAAGTTTCTAGCTAGAATGTAAACGTCTCGCCGATGATCTTCTCTGTCAGAGTCCACAGCCTGTCGGCGTTGGCCTGTGAATGGGCAGTAAGCCAGCCAATCCAGAGATACAAGTAATAGGAACTTACCAGATCAGAACTATGCGGAGCGACGGACTCGTTTGCAACGATTGAATCGTTGAGGTAAGATCCAGGCTTGTCTATACAACCAAGGGTCATAAGAATATGCAGCGTCTTCCAACAAATCGGGACATACCACTTATACGAGGGTCAAATGCTGCCGCGACAGTGCTACGCAAGAATTATGAGCACGATTTTACATAAAGGAGCAAGAAGCATGGCGTACGTCGCGGCACCCTGTGGGATGGTCTTCCATTGGAACTTTTCCGTGTTGGGAAGTCCGTCGGGCCCAAGTATGCCGACAGCCTGCATCTCGGGGATCGACTCCTCCTTTTGATTGATGTTGGTAAAGATGACTAGAGTGCTACGTCAATTTTCGCAGAAAGCCAGACGACGGTTCAAATTACCTCCGGGGTGGAGACTGTACGCATTTATTGCTCCCTTAGAACGTCTAGAAAGCTCAATCGCAGTGAGGATGTTCGCAGACTTGGCCTGAAAATAAGCAGCAGCGCTACTATAGTTCTCTGGGATCGGGTGCTCGATCGTGTCAAAGTTGACACCGGTGCCAAATGCGTGGGCGCCGCTAGCGACGAAGACAACTCGGGGTGTGTAGCTCGATGTCGTGGACGCCAAGAGTTTGGGGGCGAGGAGCTTTGTGAAGAGGAATGGGCCGACATGGTCGGTTCCCATTTGATTCTCCAGTCCGTCCACGGTGAGCTTGAAGGGACCAATTGAAGCAGCCGCGTTGTGGATGAGGACCTAAAGAGGCATGAGCGGACGGTGTCGATTGAAGGATGATAACCTACATGTATCGGCTCCGAGTAAGCGTTAACCTCCTCAGCGGCTTTGCGGACACCGGACAACGAGGCGAGGTCCAGAGTGAGACGACGAATGTTAGCCGCTGGAATGTCCTTCTTGATGGCTTCCTCCGAGAGTTTCAATCTGAAAAATGAAGTTAATACCATTGATATACTCACAACACATGACCAGACCTCGCGTCGTTGTAACCCGTTATTATCACGAGATTTGCATATTTTGCGATTACCAGGGCGGTTTCGAAGCCGATCCCGTTTAGAGATGTACCTGTGATCAGAACTACAAACTTGTCAATACAATAATGCTGTCAGTAGTCGAAGATAGGTACCATTTTTGCCTTTGATTTCCTTGGAGAACGAGGCGGCTACTTCTTCGGCGGTGGTATTAAATGAGAATGTTGGAATGGCAGACATGACAAGTCTTTTGGGAGGGTACGATGAGAAAGTATTTGAGTGAAATGATAATTTCTGTGGCGACTCGCACCAGCTTTATATGCCGTTATATACCGGGGCCTCGGAAAATGATTTGCCTGTTGAATAAGCTGTTAATAACGCCATGCATATAGCCGCGGGCCCTCACTTCCCGAATCCCAATTTGGAACACAGGTGAATCAGCGGTTTGATGGGTGACTGAATCGCTGACTGTGCCCGTAGCTTGGCCCGTAGGCTGAGCCGAACCGATCCTGAAAATCTGAAGAGCCAGGTTGCCCTGCCGCAGGGAAGACGAACAATAGGACGATGTAGTCTCCGAAAACCAACAAAAGGCGAAGTTGCGCCAAGGCATCCAAACCGCCCTTGTGTGCCTGCCATGGCTCGGATGTACCTAATCGACGTGGACGAGGCTCGCCCCTGTGCTCATCCATGTCTACAACTAAGGAATCCCTGAAAACGCTACGAAATGCGTTATCTCGGATAGATTAGGTCATTAGCACAGCACGTATCACAGCTTGTAGGCGCGCGAACTCCAAGACATCCCTCCCAGCCAAGAACGATAAGTACCCCGAGGTCATTTACGAGGACCAAGCGCGTGCGTATAATCCGAATATTCAACACTGGAACGGATGGATAATTCCACGCGCCTTCGCCAAAGGCACCAATGCCTTTGCTTTCCAGGAGAGCAGGGACTGGGTCTCGCGCTCAACACAGTATGTGGTCAAGGAAAAGCGCTCCAGCGCGTGGAATCGTGGATGAGAAAGCGCCGCGTGATCAGGGCATACGGGACTGGCAAAGTTCGCGTCGCTATTCACCCTACCTTCGGCCAGCCTGACGTCCATCTATTGCGAGGGTGATGCGTGACGAGGGCAGGACGGAGAGGAGGGGAAGTACGGTCGAGATGGGCTGGCAGCGCAGGTTGAGATGGAGTAGTGTCGGGGCGTACTTTAGTATTCCGGATGGGGCTGAGGGATTTATGAGACCGCCGAAGAAGATGAAGGTACGTACCGTCGAGACTTTCCCTAATCAGCCAAATGGAGAGGAACTCTAATTCGGCGCCAAACCTCTGAGAATATGCCACCAAGGCATGAGCACTCGGAGGGTCGTCCAGATCCCCGGATAAAGCCTGGGACTTTATCCGCAGGGGAACAGCGAGCGAGCGGAACCAAGCGAATAGGATGTTAACCCCGCTTTCACGGTTATGTCTAGCGTATGCAGGCACGGAGGGCATGAATGGGACGACGGGATTGCGGCGATTATGCTGTTGCTCTGGCCGGCGAGCGCGGGCAGGCACGTCAGAATGACCCGGTCCTGCGCGGCCATTTGGCCAAGGATAAGGTCGGGGTCAGTTCCTGCGGGGAATGGTGTGACGTTATCACAGGGCGCGTCACTACCCAAACAAGACATCTGCGCACGGACCAACAATACAAATCGGGTAATTACAATCAAACATTCAAAATAGGCTCTCATACCGCCAAAAAGTCCTTGCTGGGATGGGGGCAGAGCTTCAGGCAGCGTCAGAAATACGCGACGAGGGACCACATGAGACTCATGATGAGAGCAATACTTGGGCTACTAGTACGTCGCTGCTCGAGAGGTTGAACGTTTCCCGGACGCCTTGAGGCTTGTAGGAACTCAGCGATGGGTTGCATCAACTGGTTTGGATCCGTTTCAGCTTGTCTGGGTCTCTCAGCGGAAAACCATCCGCAGCACCATTGGGCTGTCTCGGGCTTCGGTGACATTCTGCAAGGCCAAAACGAAATGCCTTGGCATCATTAGTTTCGAACTTGAATGCATAGTCAATGGCGATTTACTGGCGTCGTGAAAGACGAGGCGGATTGGGGCGTGCGCATTGTCATTACAGCGTACTGGACAACTTCAGAACATTCCAACATCGTGAGCCCAACGTAAGGAACATGGAAATGCAACCCATAATTGCGTCACGGGTGAGTAACTGTTACAAAGAGGTGAAGTGAGCTGAGCCTTCGGGGCGAAAGCTGCCGCACAGTCGAAGCTTCGTAGTCTTTTCATGGACTCAACTGAGGGATCACTTTTTTTTGAACTTGTTTCGATTTGGCGTTTCGGAGACTCTCGGAACGACTCGATGCAATCATGATTAATCGGAAGCTGCAGCCAAACATTCACCCACAATATTTCTGCAGAAAACGGCGATCATCACCTTCAACGTGTTCCGTGCGTGTATCCCAGTCACATCGCATGCTTCGCCTGAGATTAGATACCTTCACTACGACATCGTCCCGGGCCTTGTATTGGTTCCAAAGAATCTCTGAATTCTCGAATCTCCAGATTCGTGGATGGCGACTCGGACGCCGTGTCCTCGGGGATCCCTGGCAAATGACTATCTTTAGACTATTGCAGCCGGACCCTCGGTATGATAGACCGCATGCCCATGACGTCGAGGACGCAAATATATCCCGGTTGTATTTGCAGCGATTTTCCTTGGATTTCACAACGCATGCGACTGGTCATGATACAGATCGCGCTAAATGAAACCCTCCGACAGTCAATACCAAAGACGTCGAAACTCAATAGCCAAGGATTTGAAGATCTTCCGGTTTTGGACTTGTTGAGCCGCGCTCTTCCCCCGCAGGAACACCGCCAAGGCATCAAGTTTGTTCCTTATTACGGGGAAACACGCTGCAAGAGTGGTTCTAGGCGAGCATGGGCAGCCCTCAAGGATTCTTTCTTGCAGATAACATTGCATGATCAAACCTGAAGCTCTACTCTGATTCGCTGAAACGCTGTCTTTGATGGAATGCATAGGCCTCTCGCGTCGTCGGTCTTCGCCTAACGTGAGAGAGGAGCGAGACGCCTTTATGTCCATCATCTCGAGCCTGATTCACTCCACAGACGCTCCACCTACACATACTCCACCACCTAGGGTGAGGGACTGTGATTGAGTTGCCATTCATGTGCAGTCGACATCTCATAGCTTTGCGCTGCGAATCGCTCCACTGCTCCACAATTCGGAGGCAATTGGACTCCAAGGACACTCTGGATGACCTCCTTAACCGGGGGAAAGGCTGGACGGAATGTCTATAAAAGAGTGGTCTGTCCTCCTTCAAACCTCACTCGAACACATCCCCACGTAGTTCAAGCTCTCTCTCAAACAAATATGTTCTCTAAACTCTCTGTCGTTGTCACTTCGGTGCTCATTGTACGTGCCAAACTCAACACCCGCATGTTTGAATATTGACCTTCATTCCAGACCCTTGCTGCCGCCATCCCGACCACCACTCCCCCGGTGACCCCGCCGTCGTCCCCTCAGTGCTGCGACAGCGTCCAGTCCTCCTCCAGCACCTCGGTTGCCGCCGTTGCCGCCCTCCTCGGCCTTGACCTCAGTGGCCTCAACGTGCCCGTCGGCTTGGGCTGCTCGCCCATCACTGTCGTCGGGAACAACTGGTAACTTCATCCATCTGTACATTCATCTACCTAGAATCTAACCTCAATTCAGCGGAGGTACGACCGTCAACTGTGACGCCCCCGAGCAGGAGTGGGGTACGTATCAATCAATTTCTACCTCTCCCATGCCGAAGACTGAGCGCGGATTTATCTCTAGGTACTCTCATCGCCATCAACTGCATCCCCATCACCGCCTGAGCAGCGTGGAGATATTATCCTTAGAACATTGATTTCGTCGAGATTTTGACTTTCTGTTGTCGTTGATTTTTTGTACCTTCTACGTCCGGGCGCGTTCGTGTTAAATGCCGCGAATATAACCCATTTTTTGTGTTATTTTATTTGAATTGTGTGAGAGAACCGTTCACCAGTTTTGGCTACCCGTGCCTACCGATCATCCCACGAACACAAACCAAAAGATCTTCAACTAGGACTTATGGATAGTAGAAGACCGCGCCCAGCAAGGCGCCCGGTGGAGATCAAATTGTGATGGGATGATGAAGGCTGTGCGCGACGCGCCGCCCTTCACTAAAACCACATCAGCTCAAACCATCAGACGGCCGACTTGTCCAACACCATGGTCGAGGGAGTGTCGATCTTGCCATTTGAGTGAGAGCACCCTATATTCGAGCTTGGTCCCCTTTCCTGCCCTGGCGATCCCCAAGGACCACCGTATAGCGCGTCAAACATTCGTACGATAGCCTAGCATTCAAGTAACCATCCCATCGTGTCCGACTTTCAGGGTAGAATCTCTGTCTGTGCTCACGGGCCGTCAGAATACTAAGGATGAGCTTCTTGCTCGGTCTTCAAATGATAAAGCTTTCACTGCGTTCCGACGACCGCAGCTAATAGGATTAATCCCGTCCTTTGGGCCTTAGCAAGATGGGATCGAATTTTCCCTGCAAACGTAGTACATCGTATCTACTCTATCCTAATGTATCCTAAACTGAAGAATAGGCCGGAAAGAATACAATATGACAGAATAGGATGGGATAGGATAGGGGATGGGCCCAAGTTTGAGTGTGGTAAATGCGGCGGCATAAATTTGGATAGGGTGAGATAGGGTGAAAATTAGGATAGGATAGAATAGATAAGGAAATGATAGGAAGGGCGGGCGAACTCCAAAACATCCTTCCCAGCCAAGAACGATAAGTACTCCGAGGTCATTTACGAGGGCCATGCGCGCGTATAATCTGAATATTCAACGCCGGTACCGAGGGAGAATTCCACGCGCCTTCGCCAGAGGAATCAGTGCTTTTGCCTTCCGGGAAAGCAGGGATCGGGTCTCGCGCTCAACAGAGTATGTGGTCAAGGAAAGGCGCTCCAGCGCGTAGAATCGTGGATGTGCAAGCGCCGCGTCGATCAGGGCATACAGGACCCGAGCGAGGTTTACGTCGCTGTCCACCCTACCCTCGGCCAGCCTGACATCCAGCTCTATTGCGAGGGTGCGCAGGCGTGACGAGGGCAGGGCGGAGAGGAGGGGAAGAACGGTCGAGATGTGCTGGCAGCGCAGGTTGAGATGGAGTAGCGTCGTGGCGTACTTTAGTATTCCGCATGGAGCTGAGGGATTTATCAGACCGCAGAAGAATGGGATGATGACGAAGGTACGTACTGTCGAAGCTTGCCCTACGCGGCCAAACGGAGAGGAACTCTAATTCGGCGCTAAACTTCTGAGAATATGCCACCAAGGCATGAGAACTCGGAGCGTCGTCCAGATCCTCGGATAAAGTCAGGGATTTTATGCGCGGGGGAACAGCGAGCGAGAGGAACCAAGCGAATAGGATGTCAACCCCGCTTTTCACGGTTATGTCCAGCGTATGCAGGCGCGGCGGGCATGAATAGGACATCGGGATTTCTGCGGCGATTATGCTGTTGCTCTGGCCGACGAGCGTGAAAGTATGGAGAGATGGCAGGCATGTCAGAATGTCCGCTATCATGCAGAGTGATACTGCGCTTTTTTCGCAGAGGTTCAAAGTCATGCTGGAGAGCCAGGAACAATGGGTTCCAAGGAATGGAAGATGCGTGCCCACAAATAGATCATACAGCCCGTTCCCGTCGACAGAGTAGAGTTCGAGACGCCTGAGACTGAGACACTCGCGGATCCTGGTCATTTCCTCAGGGACAGAAAGGTCGCCAAATATAAGGAGCAAGTTTTGGGCGAGAGGAAGAAGAGGGAGGGAGGATTTAGTCTCGAGGTCGAGAAGGGAATTCAGGCGGCTTCCGTGGAGTATTATCTGGGAAAAGATGTGCAGTCGGCTGCGGGGCAACCAATTCTTGCATACGAGCCCGCAGGTAGCTATAGATGTTCGGCGGCCACCTAATATGGCTGTTCGCCGGTCCTGTGCGGCTACTTTGTCAAGGATAAGATCGGTCAGTTCTTGTGGGAAATCGCGCATGAACGGAGTGACGTCGTCACAGTAACTGACACTAACCCAAACAAACATTTGCGCACAGACCAGCAATCCAAATCGGGTAATTGCAATCAAAGTTGGCTCTTAGAGCACCAAAAAGTCGTCGCTGGGTGTGGAACCATGTTTTTGTGGCGTTTCAAGCATGTTTAAACTTATTTGAAATGTAGGTCAACGAATTTTTCAAGACCCTCCGGAGGACGTCGCCCCTCTACCCAGCGCCGACTGTTGATTCCCCCTTCAAAGTTCTGAAGACTCACAGTCGCAATGACTCGTGCCCTCGGCGGTCCCCGGGAAAAGGCTGTCCTCGGACTAATTCGCAGCCCGACTCTCGGTATAGTATACATGCCCATGACGTCAAGGACGTAAATATATCGCGGTCGTGCGTCGGTGTACTGGGCAGTGATTTCCCTTGGATTTCACAACGTATGTGACTGGTCATGATACAGATCGTGCTAAGTGAAACGCTTCGCCAGCCGGCGCCAATGACGTCGAAACTCAATAGCCAAGGATTTGAAGATCTTCCGGTTTTGGACTTGTTGAGCCGCGCTCTTCCTCCGCAGGAACACCGCCAAGGCATCAAGTTTGTCCCTTATTACGGGGGAAACACCCTGCAAGAGTGGTTCTAGGCGAGCGTGGGCAGCCCTCAAGGATTCTCTCTTGCAGATAATATGGCATCATCAAACCTGAAGCTCTACTCGGATTCACTGAAACGCTGGCTTTGGTGGTATGCGCAGTCCTCTCACGTCGTCGGTCTTCGCCTAACGTGAGAGGGGTGCGAGACGCCTTTATGTCCATCATCTCGAGCCTGATTCACTCCACAGACGCCCTGGCTGGCGGAGTACATGTAGGTGGGGTGAGGGACTGTGATTGAGTTGCCATTCATGTGCAACCGACATCTCATAGCTTTGCGTTGTCGAATGGCTCCACTGCTCCACAATTCGGAGGTATTTTGACTCCAAGGACACTCTGGATGACCTGCTTAACCGGGGGAAAGGCTGGACGGAATGTCTATAAAAGAGTGGTCTGTCCTCCTTCAAACCTCACTCGAACACATCCCCACGTAGTTCAAGCTCTCTCTCAAACAAATATGTTCTCTAAACTCTCTGTCGTTGTCACTTCGGTGCTCATTGTACGTGCCAAGCTCAACACCCGCATGTTTGAATATTGACCTTCATACCAGACCCTTGCTGCCGCCATCCCGACCACCACTCCCCCGGTGACCCCGCCGTCGTCCCCTCAGTGCTGCAACAGCGTCCAGTCCTCCTCCAGCACCTCGGTTGCCGCCGTTGCCGCCCTCCTCGGCCTTGACCTCAGTGGCCTCAACGTGCCCGTCGGCTTGGGCTGCTCGCCCATCACTGTCGTCGGGAACAACTGGTAACTTCATCCATCTGTACATTCATCTACCTAGAATCTAACCTCAATTCAGCGGAGGTACGACTGTCAACTGTGACTCCCCCGAGAAGCAGTGGGGTACGTACCAGTCAATTTCTACCTCTCCCATGCCGGACACTGAGCGCGGATTTATATCTAGGTTCTCTCATCGCCATCAACTGCATCCCCATCACGCTCTGAGCAGCGTGGAGATATTGTCGTTAGAACATTGATTTCGTCGAGATTTTGACTTTCTGTTGTCGTTGATTTTTTCTACCTTCTACGTCCTGGCGCGTTCGTGTTAAATGCCGCGAATATAACCCATTTTTTGTGTTATTTTATTTGAATTGTGTGAGAGAACTGTTCACCAATTTTGGCCGCCGATCATCCCACGACAGACCAAAAGATCTTCGACTAGGACTTGTAGTAGAAGACCGCGCCTCGTAGAGATCAAATTATGATGGGATGATGGAGGCTGTGCGCCGCCCTTCACCAGAACCACATCAGCTTCGCATCAGCTCGAAACATCGGACGACCGACTTATCTAGCGCCACGGTTGAGAGAGTTTTTATCCTCCCATTTGAGTCAGAGCACCCATATTCGAGCTTTCACGGCCTGTGTCGATCCCCACGGACCCGACACTGATGCGCATCGCATGTCGCGCAAAAATTGGTACAATAGTCAGTCACTCAAGTAGCCATCTCCTTTGTGGTTAGAATTTCTGTTGTGCTCACGAGCCGTCGGAATCCCATAAAATGTCTTCGACTGATAAAACTTTATTATCCGAGCAAAAGAACTTATCTCGACCACGTCCTCTAGCATGTTACTCTGCTCGCTGTGCACCCGATATCGGTTCTGGGCGCCATCGTCGCTGCAACCCCAGCCCAAACTTCCTCCGGCTCGGGGGCTCCGGTGCTCGGTGGCCCCACGTCCTCTTCAAATTCCCGGACTCCTTTCTCCAGAACCTGTCCTCGCACCTTTTCTCGCAAGCAGGACTCGGCCTCAGCAACTACCTCTGCAATATCGGCGGGGGCGGCGTGAACTTGCCCAACCCTGTGCGCCATGGTCGCGCCGGTGACGAGGTCCGCTGCAATGTGATTGCTCCCGCTGAAGATGATGAGCCTGACAACGTTCACATTCAGTAGGAAAGCATTATAAATCGCGGGCTATGTATACGTCATCACATTCTGGTATGGAGTGGTAGGTTTTCTCCCGGAATCCAAGTCACCGGTGCGGCTTTGAATTTTTTTCGTTCTTAGACGCCGCATGCAATTATGTAAACAAATTACATAACCACAAAGATGCTCCTTTTCGAGAACTCACCCAAAGAATCGCACAAAATTACGTCAAGCCGGCAATAGACTAACGTTAATTCCCCCGCGTAGAATCGACGGGACCGCAAAATCCCCGCGCTGTTGATGACGTCGAGCTCCCTATACAGTACAACATTAGAGCTCTTTGGCAAGTGATGTAAAACAAAAATATGATGAAAAACTTTGCTCCACGATGTAAAACGCTGCCCCGAAATACAGTCAGACAACCAAAAGATAGTGAAAACTCGCAGCTCCACAATGTGAAACGTTCTGGGACTTGATGTAAAAAAAATCACTTTACATCGCTTGCCAAACAGCTCTATTCTACCGCTTTTCCTGCACAGACGATCCCTGCGCTTGCAGCCGCTACCCTGCATAAAATGACGTTAACGCTTCAATTAGGGACCTTCATTCAGGGTGTTAATAACGGCGCTCTGTGCCCATTGGGAACAATTCTGTCAAAAATGACATTTGCCCATCACCGCTGAAACTTACGCGGTTCAGCTCCTTGAACCAGCAGCGACACCGCCAAGACACCGCTGCAGATCCTTGCTTCCGGATTATTCCAACCCTCCAGCACACTTAATCCTTCCTCACTGATCCATATAAGGCTTCGTGTTGATCAGTTAGGGGTTCTGTCGAACAAATTATGGACGATATTTTCACGTCGAAAAATTGAGTGGCTCCGCCGATACCTGCCCGCATCCGTGTCGACGGAATACCGTGTCCATTCAGTTCTTTTTTGGGACGCGACGTCGCGAGCAGTGTTCTGTTCTCCTGCCGCCACACGTCCGTGAGCTCCACCGCTCCACTTTGACTCTCGCTCTCTCTATAATGCGCCCTAACCATCCTGTGCAATCGCGGGAATGTCTGCAGGCGAGGAGGATAAAACGCAGACAAATTCACTAGAAATCCTCACTCGAACACATCCCCCATAGTTCAAGCTCTCTCCCAAGCAAATATGTTCTCCAAGCTCTCTGTCGTTGTCACTTCGGTGCTCATTGTACGTGCTCTTGTTGAGGCCATGTCAAGCACAATGATGCTGACTAATTTTATTTGTAGACCCTTGCTGCCGCCAGTCCCTGGGGAACCCCCCTCCCCCGGTGACCACGCCGACCTCCCCCCAGTGCTGCGACAGCGTCCAATCTTCCTCCAGCAGCGCGGTTTCCGCCGTTGCCGCCGGCCTCGGCCTTGACCTCAGTGGCCTCAATGTGCCCATCGGCTTGGGCTGCTCGCCCATTACTCTGGTCGGGAACAACTGGTAAAGTCGATCCGCCCTCTTATAGACTATCAATCTAACCACCTTATTCAGCGGGTCCACTACTGTCGTTTGCGACGCCCCCGAGAAGGAGTGGGGTACGTACCAACCAATTTCTGCCTCTTCCATGCCGAAGACTGAGCGCGGATTCATCTCTAGGTACTCTCATCGCCATCAACTGCATCCCCATCACTGCCTGATTGAGATGCCACTTCGGCGAAATGGAAGAATGACTGGTGAATGCTGTTGGGTGGGTCCATAGTCATGTAACAGATTTGGAGGAATTGATGCTTCTGTGAAAATGTCTGATATTCGTGTGTTTGACCTGTCAGTTCGAATCCATGGTTACATGCAGTCATCTGGAAAGGCGGCTGGCCATGTGGGTACAAAAAATTCTTGGATAAAGCTAGCGTGCCGTCTGCCGTGGCCCACTGCAGAAGACTGTTCGGGCTTGGCTTGGCTTTGAAGTCAGATCTTTGGCTTGGCTTCGTCGAGCTTTGGCTTCGTATTCTTAAGGCCAAAGCCAAGCCCTGGTGGTGGGCTTGGCTTGGCCAGGCTTTGGCCTATTTAAGCCAGGGCTTTGAATATTTTTTCAATAATGGCAAGTAAAAAGTCGGATAAATACTCACATTTAGCTAGACGACAGCCGCAACACCTGAGGGTTCTCTCTGGGTCCACAATATCGACAGAATCCTCTAAAGGTCAAAGATCAGAATTTATTGATGTTTGCAAGCTCTTGGTCCGCGTTGGATATATGGTTCAGGTCAAGTGTAAATCCTTCGAAGAGGAATGTAGATAAATTGACCTTGTCCCTGAAGTCGTGCACTGTAGAATTTATGCTGGAAATTACATGTGAGTGGATTTTATGCAAAATTCAAAGCCCTGGCTCCAAGCCCTGACTTTGGCTTGGCTTAGCCGTGCGAAGCCAGGGCTTTGGCTTTCGGGCTTTAGGGCTTTAAGCCAAGCCAAACACACTACTAGCCGTGGGCGACCATCATATTGACGGCGCCCAGATACCGCCGACTTGCTAGCTGTGACACGTTGCGTGTGTGCGCTCTGGGTACGACATTCCGTGCGGCTCGGAAGCACATAAAACTCCCGCGGAAGAAAATATCGATTCGCGGACCGGACAACTGTCCTCAAATTCCAGCATAAATCTGGTTTGGCGAAGTGAATTTGTTATAATGTAGGATGCTTCACAGAAACCATTGGCTGGTCTGCGTTGCACACCTATGCGGTTTAACGCGACGATTTGGACTGACTACTTATTCCGCTGTATGCCAATGAGCGGTCCGTGGATTTCACCCCCCGATGATTACCGCTCCCCAAATCTCACAGCTATTTTCCGATTTAGACACGGGGTAGCAGATATGTCAAAGAATCCAGACGCACGTCGAAAAATGAAGGACGGTTGCGCTTACCGCCGGTCAGAACCATATGAAGAGCGGTGGCATTAGCATAAGATGTATCCCGGGAAGGAAAAAAATAACCCGAACCTCCGTTTTGCCACTTCGATGGAAGACGGAGTGCGCGATATTCGGGGATCTTAGAGCGGCCGTTCGTCATGTATTCATTTAAGTCAAGATGTTTGTCACATTTCGCGGCAGTAGAACTGTTCATACGTCCGGATGCACCCTGGGCGGCGCAAGCCGTGGGTGCGCAGTTGATTGAGACGTTACCTAGAGACGGTCAATGCATATATAAGGCTGGCTCAAATTCGAAATACCTCACCCCCTCACTTCCTCGGCGCGGTGCAGGTAACGATGTCTCCTCGTATGCTGAAGCATCCATTAAAGAAGCCACCAGATCATCTGCAGGGTGGTCGCGAAATATTTCAATTCCATGTCTGCGGCGAGGCAAGGGTCATTGTTCAAAAGGCTTCGACCGCGTCGGGTTTGCGTGGTCTACAGTGTACGATAAGTTGCCTGTACTGTCGAAATTGACGAGTTTAACTCATCATCAGGCGCAAATATCTGGATAGGCAGCGACCGCGTCGTCCACAGTCTACGTCTGTACCGTCAAAGTTGACTCATCATAGGGAGAAAATTGAAAGGACGGAGAGCTTGGAGGACATATTGAGGGCTTGCTAGGGAGCTTGAACTACAGGGGGATGTGTTCGAGTATATCTCCACAGTAGGACTTTCTATCAGCCTTACGACATGGAAACAAGTAAATCTGCTCCAAGGAATGTACGTCTAAGGAGCTCACCTCGTTTGGACTGTAGAACCTCCTCCGACTCAAATCTGCCGATTAAAGACCGCGTACATTATTACTTCACCCATGTGCTTCAAAATTCGACCGGATATCTTCCGGTACCCAGCCTCGGTAGGATGCGGCTCTAGGAGGTCAGATGTGGCATATCCACGAATTCCGCGTATCTCGATTCTCGATGTTCAAAACGCTGGGACTGCAGAAGGGATTAGGCTAAATTATTATATGTGCGCCACTCATTTTTTCATCCACGAGGTAAAACAAGCTCGAACGTATTGCTGCCGGTCGGAACCATCTCTGCGGTGACCCGATTGGAAAATTTAAAGTATACGTAGTTCCGGTCGTGATCAACGCGTTCTATCATCATCAAGATCTCAGAATGAGCATCAAGCGAGGGAACAATCAGATAACCCACCTGGAAGGAACGGGCCGATGATTCCGCTTTCGGTCCTGAAATTTTTGTGCGATTGATGAGGGCCCTTGGGAGAAAGAAAAAGATAGGACTGTATCAACGACGCGCATCAAGTCCGAGGAATTGAGGGATACGACAGACTTGCGAATGCAATTCTGTGGCGCGTCCTTCAATTTCAAAGGGGAGCGGCGTCTGATAACAGTGGATGGAGTTTCCGCAAAGATGTCGGGGGTACGGCTCGCACTACGAGATTGTAGGACATAGGCGGCGCCCGTTTGCATCGGTGGCGCGCAGACGACCAGGTGAGCAGGGCGATGGGGTGGAAGCCGAGAAGGTCGACGATTACGAAGCAGGACGATAGAAAATGGGGCGATGAATACAGTCCGCAATATCAAAAAATATCCGTAGTCGCACGGGGCATGGAGGGTGTTGTGGCGTGGTCATAAAAGACGGATTCGATCGATGGTTGCAGGTGGACATCCGGGTTGCAGGTGGATATCCGGTGTGCACTGCGTGAATAGACGCAGATTGAATCTGGCACTGTGACGGCATCCCACAAAAGGCCTGCGGCCCGATCTCGGGCACCAGTCGAGAGCAGCGCCGGGTTTTCGATGCAGAACAGGGATGTGGCTCCGATTTTGGAGAGCCGGAGGGTGGGGCCGGGCATGCACGGCGCTGGGGAGGTGCACAATGATGAGGGACGAGCTAAAGGGGGAGGGGGAAGAGATGGAAATTTGCGCACCTGGCCTTGTCCAAGAAGCGCGTAGCCATCAAGATAGCGGTTTCCATGACAATGTATCGCCAATCGGTCGGGGCGGCTCTCGGGCATTGTGGAAGGACAAGGGCGAGGTATGCGTGGAGGAGGCAGCACAAGGCATAGGAGACTAAGGGAATAAGAAGCAAGCGATGCCGTAATGAAGGGAAGTGCGCATAAACAGCCGCCGGCGTCCTGATATGGAAGGGAATAGTCAGTCATGTATGCGGCACGGGATGTAGGAGGGTGGAAAGCTAGGTGCAGTATTTAGGTGAACTTTAGGGAGGGGACATGAGGTGAGCTGCGAAGCCAAAATATGGACCGGCAACTTTTTCTTGGTATCTTCCCACCCTTACTTATTTTGTATAGCTGTAGTCTACTAGTACAGGTAGCTATCGCAAAAACTCCGGGGGAAAAGCAAAAGAAAAGAAAAAGAAAAATTCAGAATAATAGTACAATCTTGGTACAATCTCAACAAAAAGTAACCCTAAGACCACTGATCCGGATCTGCATCGGCAAATGTGGTCCCCATCCCGATCTGGTCATACCACACCTGCCTAAACGGCTGTGTCCCCTTCATACCCCCCGCATCGTCATGCCACCCATTAGCATAAAGCCCAACATGGAACTGGAACTCGCGGGTATCATCGATGTTCGTGGCAATGTTGAACTTCTCCAGCACCTTCACCCCGTCAAACCAAAGTTTGTAGAACCCGGTGTCGTCATTCTGCCAGTTGGCCTGGATGACCACCTTGTGCCAAGTGCCGGCAGAGACGGTGGCCAAGTTCAAGAACTCGGTGGTCACCTGGGCGCAGACGGTATTTGTTTTAACGCGGGTGGCCAGCTGGTTGCCGACGATCCACACCATGCTCGATGGCATCCAGTCGTCGCACCCCGTGTCGGTGAAGTCGGCGATGAACTGGGCCAGGTTGTACGACTGTGCCGGCGCGAACTGCCAGCCGTCCTGCAGCCGGAAGGCGAAGCCGTAGAAGCCCTGCTCGCCGCGGTGGTACCCTTGGAAATGGTGCACCTCGGAATGGTATCGGCCGGTGTAGCCCGGGTCGTATGTCTGGGTCACCTTGATGGCGGTGCCGCTGCTGCCGTAGACGACGTTGGTCACTTGGTCCACTGTCCCTTGTCCTCCTTGAGAACAAAGTCCCAGCCTGCCGGGGTGGTGCCCCGGTTGGCGAAGCTTTGCGTGGCCGAGGTTGTGGCGGAGAGGGCAGCGAGCACGCCGATGAGGATGGGTGTAAGCTGCATGAGGAAGGTTGGGGGAAGTTGAGACGATTCAGGGTGGTGGTCTTTCCACACGAAGAAAGTGAAGCATTGCTGCTGGGTACAGGCTTAAATTCGCTGAGGATGGAACATTTTTAGCTTAGGCGTTGTGCCGCCGAAATGTCGGAAAAGATCGTGCCAAGTATTTTTACACCGGTCCTCCGCTCCGATGCCTGATTGGTCCGGTGCACGTTGTGCCTATATCAAATCCCGGCGACGGTGAGAAATCTCGCAGAGCCGGTGCAAAAACTGTTCTCCCGATCCATTCCACGAGCTTCGACTGTTAGGCTCAGTGAGGGGATTCATAAGGCGGCTCTACATGGAGCAGATAACGAGTTCGACTCCATGCAGGTCGATTCGGAAGCTAAATGAAGGGACTCAAAATCTCCTTCTGCTTAAGAGTCTAACTTGTTCAACCATCGCTCGCATCCCCACCTTCGCATGTTAATGCCGGAACCATTTGCTTAAAGACCGGTCAATTACTATTTACGCACAGATAAGTAAGACTTAAAGTAACGCGGATCTTAACCGAAATGGCGGCATGCTCGACAGATGCCCTACAAAAGTTGCCTAACAGCCCGCGCGGAGTGCAAAAGAGTGCAAAAGTCTCGTGTCTTCCGCGTTCAGTTCACCCAAAAGTCAAGGTGGAATTGATGTCGGATCAGGACCATCACGTAACAAGAATGGCGCGCGCGGCCCGCCAGCGCCGCGCGACGAACTTCTGACCTGGTCATCCGCGCAGCGCCGCTTCCTGCCCCACCCAGCGGCAGCTGGCGGCGACATGGGCACTCGCCAGCAGTCCTGTGCTCCTAGCCACCTTCTTGTCTGTCCAGTATATAAAGAGCACTTCGGTGACGTTCAGGGTCCAGCCTCAAAATCAAAATGCTCTTTAGGTTTCGACTTCAAGCTGTCGCGTTGCTTCTCCCATCCCGCCCTCGTCGCAGCGAAGCAATACAATACATCATCCCCGGCGCGGACCTCCTCGACGAGGACGGGGTTTTGATCCAGGCGCACGGAGGCCAAATCATAAGCCACGGGAGCAAGTTTTACTGGTTTGGGGAGGACCATAGTCCCGGGGGAACGCATTTTACGGGAATTTCAGTGCGCCTATTCCCCTCATTCTCTCCTTATCGAAGAAATTGTGTTCATGGTGTGTCTGGTGAAAATAGTGCTACTCGTCGAACGACCTATACAACTGGAAGAACGAAGGGCACGCGTTCAGCCCGTGCCGGGGACGCAGCTCGCGAGCGACCAGGTGGGGGAGCGGCCGAAGGTGGTGTACAGTCCTGAGATTGACAAGTGGGTTGTGCGTGCTTCCTTGAATTGATATTCCAATCCAGGGAAATAATTTTAATTCTGGATGACATGCAGATGTACATCCACGCGGACAACACCAGCTACGGTCTGCACCTGCAGGCGATGGCGCTCGCGGACAAGGTGCAGGGGCCGTATGCGCTGCAGGCGATATACAATCCGCTGGGGCAGGCGAGCCAGGACATGGGTTTGTTCCTCGATGATGATGGTGCGTTGCACAAATTCCGATGTGTGTACGGACGCTAATACCTCGCACGCCGTAGGCTCGGCGTACTCGCTCTATGGCTCCAGAGGGAACAACGACATCACGATACTGACGCCGGATTTCACCAACCAGTCGCATATCGTTTTTCAGTTCTCCGGGACAAATCTGGAGGCGCCGGGGATGCTGCATAGCAAAGGGCTTTATTATCATTTTTTCAGTGCGTCCCTTCGTTCGAGGCGCACGACCGATATGCTGATATACTCACCACTTTACTTAATCTCAGGTCAAAAGACAGGCTACCGCCCCAACGACGCGCAGTACTTCACCGCGTCTGCGATCTCAGGGCCCTGGTCGGCGCGTAAGCAGCTCACGCCGACGGGTAAGTTCACCTACGAGTCGCAGAACACGTTCGAGCTCAAAATCGCGGGGACCAAGAACACGACGTTTATCTTCATGGGCGACCGGTGGGACCAGGACGAGCTGTCGGATAGCCGGTACATGTGGTTACCGCTGGTGCTGGATGAAGAGACGGGTGCGGCGGGGATCGTGTGGCGCGATGTGTGGACAGTGGATGTGGGGACGGGGGAGGTGGGGTTTCCGCAGGGGGTGGCGTACGAGGCGCAGGCGGGGACGCTTAGCGGCGGAGCGAGTGTGGTTGCGTGCGCGGGGTGCTCGGAGGGGCTTTTGGTGACGAATAGTACGTGCCTCGAAATACTCAGAGTCAACACGGTTTCCTGACCATTCTCCAGTCACGCAGTCGTCGACCGTTACTGTGTCTGGCGTACTTGGACGAAACAAGCCGCAGTGGATTGCGCTGTACTATGTGAATCCCGATGACCAGAGTGTGTTTCTTGTTTTTCCCCTCTCCCATGATGCTTACCTTTATCTGTACGGAGTCATAAACGGCCTCCAGCGGCTCGTCAGCGTGTCCGTCAACGGGGGCACGCCGGTGATCCTGAAGCAGCGCACCACTGCGGTGAACGTGACGATGTCGATCCCGTTCGAGGCGTATCTGGAAAAGGGCGCGGTGAATAATATCACGGTGACTGGGACGAGTGCCGGTATGCGCCGAACATTGTTCATTCCAACTGAAGGAAACTGATATGGGGCCCTTACAGGACCTGCAGCGGATTTCGATCGACTCATTGTGTACCCGTATACGCCGTGAATATTCCGAGCAGTTGGGTAGTTACCACCTGGAGAGCTGATAAATAAAATGACCGGAATGAGAGAAGGACGTCCTTGTGAGACGCTACAGCAGGGCATATTCTAATGTCTCTCAGAAGATGAAGGAAACATAGAGGAATTACCTCGAAGTAATCGAAGTTCATTCTGCGACCTGAGTAAGATCATTTGAAGATCATGATTCATGACGATTTGCGGTCCGTATCTGGTATTAGCTAGTTTCGTCGTGAATTTTTATTCGAGGTCACTGGTAGTTCTATCACTTCTGTATCAACGACCCAACCAATCAGGGACTGGTCGAACAATAATGAATTTCGAGTCTCGGCGTTTGATCAGAACCGCCGGGTCAAGTCGGCGAAGGTCCCGATCAGCACGCGTAAGCAGTGCCGATGTTTGTATTCCACTTACGTCGAACTTGCTAGCCTAAAGCTTGGTCGAACTGGTAAGTTCATTGAAATTCCACATGAGTAGCCGTAATAGTCACTATTCATAGTGTTGCCAAATGCTCTCCACGGCGGTACGACCATCAGAGCGTGCTACCAAAGAAGAACGCGCTAGGGTGCTGTTCATTATCCCGGTATGTAAACATGTTTATAAACAGGTGTTTATAAACAAGTTTTTAAATGGATCTTGTCAGAGAGCCGGTTTTAATTATGTCATCCAGCAAAAATATCCTTGCTCAAGACTTGGGTATCTTTACCTCTCACATGTGGCTTGTGTGGCTTTTGCACATCCTATCTAATCTTGGTGCTCATTCGTAATTGACGCCAGCTGCTCAGCAAGACGGTCCGTATGATCCGAACCTCCATGTCTTCATTGACCTTCCACTCCTCGATATCGACCTATCGGCGCAGGTGCGCCTAGCTGGATCCGCGGTCTGTAAACCTGGATAATAAGGTTCCTCTGGTTTTCTGCGAGGGACAGAACCTTCCAAGAACTGTCCACTAATCTGGTTTGTCTCACAGCCCAGTCACAGGTCGTTCAGCTGCTATAAACACCAAGGCAATTATATGGGCTTAGTACGGCGTATATCTCATTGGCCTGCTGGAATTCAGGAGACTCGCAGTTTCCACGCGGCAGCACTAGAACTCAGAACTGCCAACTAACCTTTCTGATATCATGCCAGTGACGAGCGGTTTATAACTTCGTTCCCTCAAGGACGTTCCTCATCCCAGGCATCCTATCTTCCCATAACATACCCCATGTCAGACTCTACCAAAAAGCACCCCTTCACTGTTATCGGGATCCACCCCGTACCCGCTCATCTCTCGATCCCAGAATTTATCGAAAAGATCGAGACGCTCGCAGATACTCACCTTGCCCTCCCCGTAGGGCAGAACTTTCAGAAGTACGATCTCGTGCGTTGTTTTAAATTTTTACGTTTTTCATATTCTCACTAGGAGGGTAGATATTTCCCAACGATGAGCTGGACGGCCACATCAAAGGGCTAGGACTCCCGGAATCGCGACCCCCGGTCTTGGTGAAAGTAGAGTGTGAGGTACAAAACGGCCGCTTGATATTATCGATATAGGGCGCTAATTGCAGGTCATCATCGCCAGACCCCAGACCATGTCGCGCAGGTGCGAGTAAGATCTTCACGGATGATGCGGGTGCCGATGCCGGACCAGTATATCAGGGACGAAGAGGTGGCGAAGACGATCTCAGTGGCACCAGAATTTGCTGGGGCATCTATGGTCTTGGCGGATGTGGTGACCCGGATCGACGCGCCCTCTCTGGAAAAATCGACCACTTGCATCGCGATCTTCAAGCGTCCATCAAACCAATCCACCGAGCAGCTTTACCAGGAGGTTGTAAGGGCAACCTCTAGACCCGAGAATCTCAAGGGGCTAGCGAGGGGAATCCAAAGGTATGAATAAGAAGTAGCTAAATACAAGAAGATACGCACCTAGCGAGGGGAATCCAAAGAGAAGAAACTCTGAGGATTCCCACGCTAGGTCGTGGGTATAAGTGGCTACTGACTAGTAGCACATGACCGGAGTGATCGGCAGATGTCTCGGGCTTGATCGCAGACTTGATGCCATTGTGTAAGCAACCTTTTGGGATCCATAGGTGGATTACGTAAATTGGGCCGGTCGACCGGGCGCCGGGTGCCGGATGACCGGGGCCGGGTGCCGGGTGACCGGGACCGGGTGGAGGTTCCCCTGACATCACCCCCCCCTTGGAATGCGGCGACTCGACGCATATGCCGGAGGGAACGAACGTGGACGGAGGGGTCGCGGAATGGGAGGGAGTCGAAAGCGGCGTGGGCAATGATCCGGGGTTTTGAGGGGTACTTCTGGTAAAACTCGGCGATAGCTTTGTCGGCGAATACATCGGAGTGCTTCACCCATTGGTTGTGCGACTCGTCATACCCTTTAAACCGGACCATGTACCAGAGGGATTTATACCGGATCTTCGCGTCGAGGATCTCTTCGACCTCCCACTCGGGTGCATCGCCAGGGACGTCCGGTAGGACCGGAGCCGGTTCGTCATAGCCCGGACGGCCTTCGAAGGGGTCATCTTCCGCGAGCTGCAACTTCACGACCGGGAACACCGGGTGGAGTCGGGAAAGACGGGGTGGCAGTTCCAGTTTGTACGCACCACGGCCGACGACTTTGGTGACTTTAAAAGGGCCTAGGCGTCGGTGAGAGAGCTCGGAAGACGGCCGGGTCGTTTGGATGTCGGAAGCATCGAGCCAGACCCGGTCGCCGACTTTGATGTCCGGCGCAGGGGTGCGTCGGCGGTCGTAGTACCGCTTGTACTCCTCCTTTGCTTTTACGAGGGCGGCTTTCGCCTCGGAGACCCCGGAAGCGATCCGGTCGTGAAATTCATTAACCGACTCTACTTTCGAACGCGGCCCGTTCGGCTCGAACCCCATCCGGGGGAGCCGGCCGGTGTCCGTCATGAACGGAACCTGCTGTGTCGAAGAGTGGATGTGGTTGTTGTATGCGAGTTCGGCGGCCGGAAGGAGCTCGTCCCAGTCATCCTGCTTGTAGTTAGTGAAAAGCCGGATGAACTGCTCCATCTCCTGGTTGACGCGTTCGGTCTGACCGTCGGTCTGCGGGTGGTAAGCCGTAGAGGTGGCCGGTTTGATCCCGATGAGGCGCCAAAGCTCGGTGGTGAACTCGGCGACGAACTGGGGGCCACGGTCAGAGATGTACTTCTCGGGGGTGCCATGGAGCTTCCAGACATTCCGGTAATACAACCGGGCAGCTCCGACAGCATCCAACCGGGTCGTACACTCCATAAAGTGAGCGCGTTTACCTAGGACGTCCATGTCAGCGACGGCGCTTAGGTCAGCCTGACTGCGACGTAGCCCAACGTGGCCACAGTCCCAGCGCGGGTGTTGAGGGGAAAGATGTCACTGCATTGAATAGCGAGTGACCATCTGCCAAGAACCCATGCAAGTTGAACCAGAACCCGGACCATGGGAATGGTGTGCAGTCGATGCAGCAATAACCCGGTCTAACCGGGTTATTCCGGGTTGCTGTTCTGTGTTGCTTGCAGCGAGAATTCGTAGGCAACGAGTGTCCGATACTGATATAATGTACTCGGACACACACAACTCTAGTCCACTAGCAGTGTTCCATGTTGGCGGTTGGTTGTGGGTACACTGCTCTATGACCATGCAGACCTCCGCCGGGTTACCGGCCAGAGTCTGCCTTGCTAATCCACATGGAGGCAAGTGTCTCGACATGTGGATGCAAGTTTGGTGAAAGCAGTTTCCGACAGCGAACCGCTTGGGCCCGAAGGCTGCAGCAACCAGGGATAGATGGAGAGAGTTGAGTATAGGGGCCAGGGGTCTGTCGACGACCACAACTGTGAGGAGACAGGACCCAAGGCGACGAGACAGACAGAAGCAAGATCAGCTTAAGTCACACACAAGTCAAGTCAAGGCCAAAGTAAGGCCGGAGAATAGACGAGATAGAATCTACCGTACAGGGAGATTCTACTGCTACTTATATACTGTGAATACAAAGGGGTCCGATCATATGAATATGCATTCTCCACTGATCATCAAAGGATCGAGATGTCAGTTGCAAGGGGTGTGGTTGAAATGCAATCGTGGTTGAAATACGATTGGGTTGAAATGCGATCGTGTTTGAAATACAATCGGGGTTGAAATACGATCATGGGCAAAAGATGATCATGGTTGCAATATGATCGATAGAAGTTCAAGTGAGGAGCCAGAGCGATCATGATCGAGTATAGGGTTCAGTGCTCCTGACACTGAGGAGTCCAGGGACTAGTGTCAGTTGGACACATAGGAGTAGGCCAGGGGATAGACACCTGCCACGGAGAGGGTCGTGAGGACAAGTCGTTTCGAGTCCTAGGGGTTAAGAATAACCCTGGCGATGATGTGTAGTTTGATAGGAGGTTGAGGAACGACCAGGCAACAGTGTCGCTCCGAATATCCTCGATCATTGGTTGTTTTGATCTGAAACCCGGGGGTTCTAATAACCCGGGGATGTGTTTGAGCCGCAATGAGCGGTGCGAATTGCGCGAACGAAAGAGGCCAGGAAATGCCAAATCATGACAGTCCACGACAACCATAACCGAGTCGTAGCCGTGGGCTTCCGGGAGCTCGACTACGAAGTCTACCGAGACCGTGCTCCAACGCTCCTCTGGAATCTCGGTCGGGTGGAGCTCGCCAACCGGAAGCTTCCGGAGGGCCTTGGTGCAGCAGCACAGGTCGCAGGTTGCCACGTACCGGCCGACGTGTCGGGACATTTGGGGCCACCAGTAGTTCCGGGAGACTAGCTCCAACGTCTTGAAGCGGCCGGCATGCCCGGCAACCCGGGTGTTGTGATGCTGCTCCAGGATCCGACGGCGAAGGTCTTTGTCCCGAGGGACGACAATCTTGCCGCGGAAATAGAGCAGCCCGCCTTCGACGTGCCATTCGGCTGACCGGGTGGACCGGGTTCCTCGGGCTTTAAGGAGGTCCCGAGCTGCGAGAGCCACGGGTTCCTTGAGGTCCGGTTCACCAGCGAGTGCCTCTCGGACGTCCGGCAGGAGGGGAACTTCCGGGCCAGCTACCACGATGCCCTCCAACGCACGGATCCGGAACAGGGCGGGACTCAGGAGCGTCACATCCGTGTTGTCCGGGCCCGGTCCGTGATCCGGACGTCGGGAGAGCGCGTCTGGTTTACCCATAGAGCGCCCAGGCTTGTGGTGAAGCTCGAAATCAAACTGGGACAGGTACAGGGACCACCGCGCCTGTCGTCGGTTGAGATCTTGCGACTTCCGGAAATACTCCAGGTTCTTGTGGTCAGTCCAGATCTCGATCGGATGCTGCGCGCCTTCGAGGAAGTGCCTCCATTCCTCGAGGGCTCGGATGATCGCGAGCATCTCTTTGTCGTGGATCTCGTAGTTTCGCTGGACCAGACTCAAGCTCTTGGAGTAGAATGTGACCGGATGCCACTTGCCATCGTCGCCCGGTTGAGACAGGACAGCGCCGGTTGCATAGTCTGAGCTATCCGCCTCCAGCCGGTATGGCTTGGACTCGTCCGGTAGGACAAGGACCGGCTCCCGGGTGACCGCATCTTTGATGGCTTGGAATGCGGTCGCCTCGAGTTCGGTCCAAACCCAAGGGGCGCGCTTCCCGGTGAGGTCAAACAGCGGCCGGGCGGCATCCGAGAACGCCTTGATGAACCGCCGGTAGAAGTTCGTGAAGCCGAGGAACTGCTGCACGTCCTTCTTGCACTCTGGTGTCGGCCAGTTAGTGACGCCGGCAACCTTGACCGGGTCCATCTCTACGTGGTTGTGAGAGACGATAACCCCCAGGTACTCAATCGACATCTTTTCGAACTCGCACTTCTCCGGGCGCAGGAAGAGCTTGTGCTCCCGGAGCCGGCGGAGAACCTCCCGGACGATCTCCCGGTGCCGGGTGAGGTCCGAGTGTGCGATGAGGATGTCGTCGAGGTATACCATGACGTCTCCAGACAGGATGAGGTCTTGGAAGATGTCGTTCATCATTGTCTGGAAAGTCGCAGGGGAATTGGTCAAGCCGAAGTACATCACCAAGGGTTCCAAAAGGCCCCGGTTCGTCCGGAAAGCGGCCTTCCACTCGTCGCCTTCCCAGATGCGGACGTTGTTAAAGCCCCACCGGACATCGAGTTTCGTGAAGAACCGGGCTCCTTTCAAACGGTTGATGAGGTCGTTGATCAGAGGGATCGGGTACCGGTTCTTCACGGTCATCGCATTGAGTGCCCGGTAATCCTGTACGAACCGGAGTGCACCGTCCTTCTTTTTGACGAAGAAGACGGGCGAGGCCATCGGTGACTTCGACGGCCGGATCCGGCCGGTCGCCAACCCCTCTTCGATGAACGCGTCGAGCTCGCGTTGCTCGAGGGTGAGATCGGGTAGACCTTACAGTTGGCCGGTTTGGCATCCGGGACGAGTTCGATGGCATGGTCCCACGACCGACGGTCCGGTAGTGAATCGAAGGCTTCTCGGTTGAAGACATCCTCGAAGTCACGCACCCACTCCGGAAGTTCATCCTTACCGGGTGCGGAGTTCTTGGCGAAGGCTTCGGCCAGCCGCTGCGAGACAGTGCTGGTGGCCCGGATGTCCTCTGGAGGAGAGAACTGGGTGTAAAAGACCCGGTCTCCGTCCTCGAGAGGGTCATCTTCGTCGTCCGAGTCGTCTAGCAGGAGTTCGGGCAGGTCCTCCTCGAACTCGTCATCATCATCCTCGCCGAGCCGGTTGTCCGTGTCAATAGTGCAAATAGTTGGGACCGGCCCGGCTCAGAGTTGCCGGACGATGCGGGCGATAGTCTTCGCTTGCTTACGCTCGGCTCTGGCCTCATCGACACAGGTCGTGCAACCGGACGGGCATCGGCTCATCTTGACCTCCCGGGTATCCCAGTTGATCTCGGGGTTATGCTTCCGGAGCCAGGAATACCCGAGAATAAGCTTTTGCTTACCGAGCCCAGTTACAGCGAGTTGGACTCGTTCGCTATGACCCTTGTAGCGGAGGACCAGAGTCGCGACATCTCGGATGAAGCCGGCCTCGTTGGGGGAGCCGTCTACATTGAACACCGGAATGGGTTGCGAGAGCCGGTGAACCGGGATCCCGCTCGCCTTAACGTACTCGGAGTCAATGAAGTCGGAGGTTGCTCCACAGTCGATGAGCCCATCGAGCGAGAGCTTCACAGCATTGTCGGTCGACTCGATCTCCAACGGAAGGTGGAGGGAGTTAGCACCAGACATCGCGGCGACCGTATAGCGCTTAGGAAGTTTGCGCTCCCAAGCAGACTTACGGGGCGGGCGAGTGGCCGGTCCGGCCGGCGGCGGATGGGTGACCGGTCTAGCCAGCAGGGGAGCCGAAGCGACCGGTTGGTCGTCCGGGTTGGGGGGTGCATCTATCGTTTCGGTCGATGCAAGAGGTATATTGTCTGACTCGTTACATAAAATGTCGAAACGATTAGGGGACGCGATCGAGGGCGCACTGCTCACTCGCCGCGGAGGGAAGAATCCTCCAGGGCGGGGTCGTCAGTGAGGGCCTCGGTCGTGGCCATGCGGGCCACGAGTTCCTCCAACATCTCTCCTCCGAGCTGGCGGATCACCTCGTCGAGCACGTCGGTCGTCCGGACGTCGGCCGGTGCCAGGCAGTCTCGGGCGAAGTGATTGGCATCTCCGCAGCGGAAACAGCCACGGCGTGGCACATGGCGTGCACGGGCGCGGTCTACGTCCATGGGGACCGGAGCCGGGAGGGACGGGGCAGCGGCCCTTGGCGCGGGTGTGGCAACGGTGCCTGGCGTGGACTGGTTGGTTCGGGGGCGGGCTGGCAGAACCGGGTGACGTCCGGACGCCCCGGCGTTCCGAGCGCGGAGGTGCGACCCGTACTGCCGGTAGGCCCGGGCGCGCCAGGCTGCGTAGTCCCTGAGGCCGGGCGGGTCACTAGAGCTGGTGATGGCGAGGTTGATCGCCGGGTCAAGGCCGGTCCGATACTTTGTGACCTTGACAAGTTCGTCTTCGAAGCCGGCGAGGTCGACCAGGTCCTCGAACTCGTCCGTGTACCGGAACACATCCCGGTTGCCCATATGGTAGGCGCGAGACTCGAGTTTGTGCAGGGCGTGGTCCTGCTCGTTCTCCTCGACGAAACGGAGTCGGAATTCCTTGACAAACATCTCCCAGGTCGGAAACGGAAATTCCGCCTTGGCCGACTGGCGCTCAGCCCAACGTTGCGCCGCGTCTTTGGCCATGAACGACATGGCGTACCGGACAACCTTTTCCTCGGAAAGTTCTCCGTTCTCTACGAAAGCCTCTGGGACAAGCCGGGCATACGACCGGACGGCGTGGAGAAACGCCCGGCCCTGCGTCCGGTCGCCGTCAAAGACGAACGGGGGGTTCGGCCGGAGGACCGATTTTGCGCCGGACCCGCCGGTTGTGGTGTACTGCGTGAATAGTCCTGGACCCGGTTCCGGAGCCGTTTCGGCAAGGGATAGGGCAGGCGAGATTGCGCGTTGCTGTTTTTCGAGTATTTTGGTGAGGCTGGCTAAGGTGGCCTCGATCCGGTCCATCCGGGCATCGGCAGCTGCTGCATCGGCGCCGGACATGGTGTACTCGAGGACAGGGGAGGAGGGGATAAAATTGGAAGTTGGGGTGGTGGGAGCACTGCCACTATGATCCGAACCTTCCAAGCCAAACTTCCCAATTTTGTCCAGTTAATCCCTAGAGAGAGTTTCTTCTGCTGTAAGGGCAACCTCTAGACCCGAGAATCTCAAGGGGCTAGCGAGGGGAATCCAAAGGTATGAATAAGAAGTAGCTAAATACAAGAAGATACGCACCTAGCGAGGGGAATCCAAAGAGAAGAAACTCTGAGGATTCCCACGCTAGGTCGTGGGTATAAGTGGCTACTGACTAGTAGCACATGACCGGAGTGATCGGCAGATGTCTCGGGCTTGATCGCAGACTTGATGCCATTGTGTAAGCAACCTTTTGGGATCCATAGGTGGATTACGTAAATTGGGCCGGTCGACCGGGCGCCGGGTGCCGGATGACCGGGGCCGGGTGCCGGGTGACCGGGACCGGGTGGAGGTTCCCCTGACAGAGGTTGCAGAGGTCTCGGATGCTTTTGCCGCACTCCCCATAGCGCAAATGAACATGATAAATCATACAGTGGTGCGTTGGCGATCCAGTTAACTGTACTCCCGAATCTCAGTTCGGTCGTCCAGTGGATGCAGGACGGAACCAACAGTGAAACATTGCAGGGGCTGAAAATCCTTCCCGTGGAGCCCATCGTGATTATGATGCTCCAAGCTGTAAGCCAATCACCCTTCCTTCTTGCAGTCCGGTACTCCGATCACATATATTTTCCGCCAGAAATGGGACCGTATAATCGAGGTATCGACCAACATTTGCGGTTTTGTGAATCGCGCCTGAAGAACTCCGTCAGATCGCAACGGATGCTGGGGCCAAACTGATCTTCGACGGAATGGTAAAATCTGGCCTCACTGCCAACCTCGTTTGTTTCTCGGCGGATATCGTCACCAAGATCGACAAGTCGACATCTTGAACAAGAAGAGTAGTTCGTCTGCCGGTGAATGAATATATCATTCGTATTATTTTGCTATGTAGCAATCCTTGATCAAGATGGCAAAGCTGCACTGTAACAATTCATATTAGTGCCAGTGCGGTGTCGGAGGATGAAAAATACCCGGTGCTTTTCAGAGAGCGGTGCATGAACGGGTTGAATGTCATGGGGGCCCGCCAGGCCCGGGAACCACACGACAATCCGTCTCGGCATGTCGTGAACATCTGGCCCACTCATGAGGCTGAGAATATATCTCATGATATCGGTCCCAAATTTGGTGTACACACCTTGATTTTGAAGTCCAAAGAAAGAAAGATGTCCCAGATCGATAAGCTGGGCGGTGGAACATTTCTTTTGGACGCGGCGCGAAATTGGAGTTTTAAGACTGGGTACCTCTTCTCCTCGAGTAAAGCAATGTCGTAAACGATAACGGAGATATTCCACGCCGCCTTACATCCATGAATGACCTCCTACCCCAGAATATCGAAAGTTGTCATATGTCTTAGGGCTGTAGGCTCGGCTGTCAACACCCGCGTAAGACCCGTCGGCAAGCGCTGGCCCCACCCTAAGTTCACTATGTGATTCAAAGATTATGTGACAGATTTGAAAATGAGTAGTGTGGAAATGTTGTATAAAATGGGAGGACAACCACAGGGGCCATGCCCCACTGCTTATCAGCTCATAAGCCACAGACGCTTAAAGTTATGAGCAGCGGGTAGTTGGCAGCTTGCTCGCTTATTGATGGCTCGGAGAATATGCCTCGTGTTTTCTATGATGTAGCTAAGTATATTATTTAGTGCGTGTACATCGGGATACTTCCTGGACCCGGTGTTCCTGAGCAGGACCGTGAATCCTACCTACCTACAGATAGGTCTTTCTCTTCCACTTCAGCCCAACATCACTCTTTACGATCCCAACGGAACTTCGTATGCATACAAGACACTTTCCACCTGGTCACACCCCCGACGAAGGGTCAAGGAAAGAGTGAGAATACACTTCACTGGAGATCCCTTCTGGTCCCATCTCACAGATTGGTTCGCGTCCATCCAATCCAAGACCAGCGATTATGCACAGCAGCTGTCGACATGGCTTTACTTGGCCGCAAACGTAGTTCAAGTCACGGTTCAACATCACCTGAGGTTTAGAACTGAGTTTCTGCATTCTGCATGCATAGAAATCAGTGATGGTTATTTTGAGGACATTTAAATATCATGTAGATACTAACCGAGGCTGGTTTGAGTCCCTGAGAAGGGGAACTTGAACTAACTTGGCGACTTTGCGGTAGTTGATGACATAAGTTACATTCGGATCGTATTGACTTGGCTGGCCAAGTTAACTTAAGTACGGTTAAGTAACGCTACTAAGGTCTAGTAAACTGGTAACTGCAATTAAGGTCAGAGTTTAAGCTTTATCTCTTTACAACCACTCGAGCTGCATGCTGGAAGTCAAATCCGCGAGATTTGACGGAGTTGAACCTATTTAGATCAATGACTGATTGGTTTGCAGCCGCGTACGTGTTCGAATCTGAATCAGGCCCCTGGCAACTCATTCTGTGAATGAATAGATCTGTTATGTGAGTACCAAATTTCTTCCACCCGAAATCATCGAACGTCATCAAGTTCCATGGCCAATTGACCATTAGATGTGGTCGGGAGAAGGGCGGTGAATCCTGGTAATTTGGAACATTGAGGTTTTCAAACCTCGGGATGCTTGTGTCTGAGTAGACACCCTGCCAGAGTGAAGCAACCTCCCCTCTTCTGGCTGTGAAGAGACTGATCCCCAAGAGCCAGGAGTACGCGTGAAACAATTCCAGTTTTAAATAGCCAAAGCGCTCGAGTGGACATATGTGGAGACTAGCTACATCCTAATGTCATTCTATGCCAATTCTGAAAATGCTAGAAAATCTACTAAGACGTCGGGATACTGAATTTAGAACCGTAGTTACCGTATAAGTTACCTGTCAACAAGTTAGCTTCGCCATGCGTGGGAAAAGCCAAGTAAAGTTAAGTAACTTCGGATGAGCCATGCACACCAGATAAAGAAAAATATTGACCTAGGCCAAAAGGTAAGCTGGACTTGGATAACTCTGTAGCCCAATCGAAATAAATAAAAAGCTTATCTATCGTTTGGTCCGAAACTGCAATGGAAGTAACCGCAATCAGTCGGTCATTCCAACGCCAAGTATTTATTCATTGTCCGCAAGTTATGAAAGGATTGCTGAAAGTTGGTCGTTCAGCAGCCATTTCAAATCACTGCAGAAAGCAAATTTCAGTGCAGTTGAAAGGCCCATTGAGATCCTTTCTTTCATATCCACACGAGATAATTGCCATACGCGGAAATATTTCCTACAGAACTGAAAAAAATAATCTCAATTGACCTTTCAATTTTGCTTTCTCCAGTGGTTTGAAATGGTTGCTGAAAGACGGACTTGCAGCCATCCTTTCATGACTTGCAGACAGTGAATAAATACACAGTTTCAAAACGGCCCCTCACTGGTTGAACATTTCAAGTGTTTCAGTGAAAAACTTGAAACTTTTGCAGCACTTTTGGCTTGGTTTAAATTTTGACAAGTTTTAATTTATCTACCGATTTATCTTCTCTGAGATAACATCTTGACCTTTGCTTTATGTGGTGTGATGCCGAAGGGGTAAGTAAATAGACAGGTCGCGCAGCCGCCAAGCCACGTGGTGACTGATTTATTGGCTGCCACCTGAGCCCATCATGGGCATGGCCGTGGACATGACGGGGTTTCGACGGCACGGGCCGTCGAGTGGTTCAAAAAAATCTTGATGGGACGGCACGGTCAATGGCATTCAGGCTACGGTTTTCATATATCACAGCTTTACGACAGTAGCGGCGGCTGATATATCGGTCCCCCACTGAGGCCGAAAAAATTAAAGGACACCATCTTCGAATTTTATTGAACAATGCAGCATCGTCCCAACGTAGCGAACAATACGCAAATTAGAAACTTTGTTCCCGCAGCACCGACCGATATTTAAAACTCACGAATCATTTGAGGTCGGCGCGCTGCTGATGCTGGTCGGCGGCGGTATCGACCGGGGTCGTCCCGGCTTCCGGCAAGCACTGGTAGTAGTATGGATTGAGTTCCGTGCAAACGGTGCCCGAAACACAGGCTGCCCAAGAATGAAAATCGACATCAGTGGACTTGGAGAATGTGGGGGATTGCAATCAAACGGACTGGTGGTTCCCGTGTAATCTATCCCTCCACATTGTCCCAGATAGGGGGGGTTCTGTCCTGCCGCGAACGATCATCAGGTGCACAAATTAGCCCAGTGCCGCAGACCGGACTATTTTCGCTGAACTATCGGCTACGTATATTACATGGGTGTGAGCACGAGGATCCTTGGAGGATAGAAATCGACATGGAATAGGATAAACTTTTGGCCGGAGTCCCATGGTTTGAACATGGAAGCAAGGTATACTTTCCCTTCCCTCTTTATTCCGTTCCTCCCGACCCCACGGATTTCTAGCGATGCGACATTGAAATCCCAATGTTGAAAAGCAAATTTTATTTTCCAAATAAACTTGCTACTCGGATCAAAATCGCATACTCCATCGGTTTCATCTCCAAATGGTGCCTCGGACACACAATCTCAATAACCTATGATGCCGTTGCCCAGCCGGGACGACGGAGAACCGAAGGCTCCCGAGAATGTACCGTGTTTCAGCACAAGCGCGGCACATGCCGAACACCATGTACCGACCTTCACCCTATGTGCCATGTGTTTAGTGGAATATGCCATACTTGAAATGTATGTACACTGATTGAGCATTTCAAGTTTTTCAGTGGACATACATATTGGTGAAAAATGTCCATTATTTTTCACAATTTTCTCAACTGAAAACATGTCTGAAAAATTGAACCCGCTGTGATGCCGACAGCTTCATTTCTGCTTTCGAAGCGAGTAGAAATAAGGCAAAGGCTGCTAGTAACACCGGCCGTTGAGACAGACCCATTGCGAGACAAATCGGTCGAACTGTATGCTTGAAATCTGGTGGACAGCTAGGCTTACGCGTTGCGTCCGTAACAAGGCAGGTGTGAAAGGAACCCCAGGGGTGGACCGTCGGACATATTGGAAGTAGAAATCCCAGCGAACCAGCGCAGAACGGTTGTGGAAATGGAGGTTGAGGCAAAATAACGACAGCCTTGCTTGCTTGCCGATGCCGCAATCTGTGGCTGCATCGTGACTCAAGAGTCCTCCTTGCTCATAGTTGCTGAATTGGATTAGCGGAAAGTGAAAAAAAAAAAGCATGCTACCATACGCATATTGCAGCATATACCAACCGCTTCTGAGAGACATGCGATACGAATTTTATTGGTTTGCTGGACGATAGTAATACTTTCACAGACGATGCCAACTCTCTGAAACAAGCCTCGCCTCAAAGTTTTATAATCTTCGTAAAGACATCCGCCCCGAAGCAGTTGCCATTTACATGGAAACCGAAGTCCATGTTGGCCGTAGCGATGAGCATTTTCAAATCGGGATCTGCGCAAATCTGGAGAGGCGCTCAGCTTGGGCTGACATAGAGCAGAAACTCGCCTCAACCATATGATTCCAGGCCTGCCCCGGGATACCAATCAACTACTAATTCGAAACCATTTGAATTTGGCTCGCCTGAATTTCAATCATTACGATCGCGGCCTGTGGTAACCCAGGGACTGGAGTTCCGAAGCAAGACTATCGTTTGGCAGCCTCTGATCAAGTCGGTTTAAATCAGATCACAGGTGTGAGCGAGCAGACCGACCACGGTGTGCTTTAGCATGTCGTCAAAGGTTTTACGCGAAGTATCCTGAAATTAGGTGGACGATGTGATTGCGGGGCCCTCATGTATGGCGACAAAAAGGTGGTGCTCAGTCTGGGTGGGCGCATCGATCCTGGTAACAGCGTCCACACCACAGGCGCTAGCGCCGGCGATATAACCAAACTCTTCGCCTCCCAAAAGTATTTTCCTGACCGCCGGGTCTCGTAAAAACTATGGCGTCTCAGCAACTCGCAATCTCGGTGGTCCGGGATGCATACCTCGATAAAATGGTCGGCAGTCTGACGGATATTAAATTAGCCGTCGGTCAAGCCACAACAGACAACTTACTTCGCACTCTACCATGAGGATGGCGCAGGTCTTCGCATCTGGAAATCCCAAATCCCTCATGGAAGGGTCCAAGAACTTGTTCTGGAACACCTGAATTCGTTGGACATCAGTATAAGAGTTTCAGTCCCGACGACACGGACGAGATCGAATGATAGAAAGGTTTGCTGTGCCACGGGCAGGGCGATTAACCTTCGTCGCCTCCTGCGAGAGATGAAAGAGGACGAGAGAGATGCAAGAGAGGCCGAGCTAGTTTGGGACAAAATGTATTTGGGTCCAAAGTTCTCGGGTCTGCCCGAATGGGTCAGACTCAAGCCAACTACGGGGGACAGAGATGTAGCGATGTGAGATAAGTAGGTAGTAAGTGAGTAGAGTGCAATGGTAAATGGAATAGGGACGGAGGGAGGGAATTAATTTGTACGCGAACAATCTAAGAAAGTACGGAAACTGCGAGCGCAGTGTGAGACGCGGAATGAGAGAGGAAAGGGGAATACGCACCTGCGAGCGCAGTGTGAGACGCCGAAGAGTCGCAACTGCGGCTCGCAGGTACTTATATGCGGAACGGGACAAAGCGCGTTCTTGTTCGCGACGCGAAAGACAAAGCGAGGTCGGCCCGCGGGGCCGACCTGTATACGCTCGCCTGTTAACCCCGGGCAATCACCCCCCTCACATATTGCCCACCAATTAACCTTCGTCGCCTCCTGCGAGAGATGAAAGAGGACGAGAGAGATGTAAGAGAGGCCGAGCTAGTTTGGGACAAAATGTATTTGGGTCCAAAGTTCTCGGGCTGCCCGAATGGGTCAGACTCAAGCCATCAGTGAGAGAGAGTCGAGGAAAGCCAGAGGATTGGGAACGACGATGAGAGGATGAGCCATGTGGAATGTGTTGGAGTTTGAGAAGTAAGATGGGGGTGTTTTAGATGTTTGGGAGGAAAATAGGAATTATTGGGGGAGTCGGGAAGGCAGTGCTTCGGCGCGAAGACCGACTCAGATTGGGGTAAAGCTTGCGGCATTTGGCCGCAGATGGGAAGGAAGCAGCGAGGGTTGTGATGCGCGTGGATGCGCGAGGAATGATGTCGCGTTCAATTGCGAAGCGTAAACGGGCGGGGGCGAGAGGCAAGGGGTGCATGACGGAATAAAGGGTGGTGCAGTCGCACGTAGTGCAGTGGAGGGTACCACGTGTCGTGGTCGCCGGTCCATTCCGAAAGCGATGTGGAGTGGCCGTGGTGCGGGGGTGGTATGGCGGGGAGAGGAAGGTATCAGGCGCAGTTGTTTGGACAAGGGATGATGATCAAGATATGGTGCGAGTTCAAACAGTCTCTTGTACGCGAAGCGAGACGCGGCGTCAGCGATGGCATTGTCTTTGGAAGAAAGCCATGTAGCGGCAAACGTGAAGTCCAGTCGGCAAGACAGTGCGAGGAAGTGACATAGGAGTAGATGCGTGGGGGGAGAACGTATGGAAAAATTCGTAAGTGCATCGAAAACGGCTTCGTTGTCAATGTGGAAAATGATGTGCTTGCCCTTGAATTCATCGCCCCAGCAGAGGATGGCGTGGACGACGGCGAGCATTTCCTTGACTTGGATATGTTCGTGGCGGTATCGGCGGGGACATCTGGCCGAGAACCAATGGGAGCTGAAGTGACCGCCAAGTCCTTTGCGCCCGCTGGCATCAGTGTAGACGTGGAGGGTAGGGCGCGATGGGGAGAAAAGGCGAACACCATTCCACTCGAAAGCGAAACGGAGCCACCACTCAATGTCTTCGCGGGCGGCTTTGGAAATACGGCGGCGGGTAAATAGGGTCTTGAATTCGGAGCAAAAGTCGTAAAGTGCGCATAAGAATGCGTGGGAGGTCGGAACAACCTGTGACGCGAACTGTAGGAATCCGGCGAGTTCCTCAAGCTCACGGAGCTTGCAGTGTGTGCGCTGCGACCAAAGTGGAGCCCTCGCATACTTCGTCACTTCGTCGGATGAGGATCTTCGTCAGCTGGTGTGTAAGTTCATCAGATTACAATGCAAGTTCGTCGCTTGCCTATTCCAGCGTTGTGAAAGAGCAAGTTCGTTGGATGTCGGGTAGGTGGCGCAACCGCGGTGGTGGGTTTGATTCAACCAAGATCACGTGTCACTTGGACTACCAGGACCGTGTTACGGCTCTGGCAGATCCTCACCCTTCAAGCTTCAAGCTTCCAAGTCAGATGATTGTGCGCCCCTCCTCTATACCGAGTAGGATCGAGCAAGCTAACTATCCTTGTGTGCCGGAACTTGAAGTCACATATGAGTTCAACTTTTTGACAACCAGGACACCTGCAACAAGGGAGATTCTGGAAAATTCTTGCATCCCTTCAGATTCGATGCAGCCCTCTACTCGTTCAGATTTTCACATTTCATCGTGGCCTGGTAGCGGTACCAAAGGCCGAAAAACCGATTGGCCGAGATATCTCCCAAGACGCGCAAGGGCAAACTCCTCAGAGGTCTAAGTTCAAACATTATGATCAATCGGTTACATTCGGGTTTTGAGATGGTTTTTCGTATACAGCAGCCATTTAAGCTTGAACTGGTCTCCCAGGGATGTGCTAAATGACCTCGAAGCCTTGTCATCGGACTAATGGACGCATAAGTTTACCTATATGAATGTTTGATTAAAAGCAGCAAGGGCAATTATATTTGAACCCGGTGGTGCAAGTAGGTGGCTCCTCAACAGACCCCATATATTTGAACCTTGAGTTCTTGGCTCAAACACTTTGCTTCATTCACTGCTGCCGGGGGCGTTTCTTTGAACCGGTTCAACTCGCCGTGCTGAATGCTTTCCGTTGCAACACAAACCCTACTACAATCGAACCCTCAGACTTCATGTAGTCTAGCATACCCTCAATCGACATCTTTACATTTCCCACCATCGTCTGTGCCCTCTTCGTGCTCTTGCACTCGCACTCAAGTAGCTCCGTGTTCATTAGGAGCTCCACCGGCTTCTAGCCACCTCGGTATTTTTTTCTGTTAATGCCTCCTGTGGTGGGCTTTGAGCTACTTTTCAATCAACGAAAAGGGTCTCGTGATGAGGAAACGGTACAAAATCCGGTCCTCTGACTGCTGAACATCTAGGTTCTCAGTTGAATGTTCGGTCCAAACAGGCGGCGAGGCCATTTATAGTATGTAAATACAGCGGTTGCACCGCTGCAATCTCATCAAATGTACAGAATTAGGGTCTCATACGGACTCATATCAAGTACCTTCAAACATGGTGAGTAAAGCAAAGCCGAGTTCCGACTCAAATACATTGTAAAATCTCTGTCCAGGGTCAACATTACTGTTAACAGAGGTGGTTGAATTTTTTTTCGTCAGACCAAGGAAATAATAACTCGTTCGTTTCGCTACTTGAGGAGAACATTTTCAGACCGCATTATCCCATCTGTGACAAATGCGGATTATATGCCAATACAGCCAGTCCCATACCGAAACAGATTTGTGATGCCCTCTTATTTAATGTAAGATAGGAGTGGGAGAATCTGCCTCAGTATCTCCCCTAATGAACTCTCTGCTGGCTTTCCAGTTGCTTTATCGGGGAAATTCCATCTCTTTCAACTGTTTGGGTTGACCCGCACGACCTTGCACAACATAGAAGGTTCCTCACCAAGTATCCCGATAATACTGTCGAAGAGAATTCCCCCTAGCCTGGGAGAGCTATGGGCTCAATCGATACTACATAGGCACTTGGTCCAGACTTTTTACATTCTTTACAAGTTCAGTTAACTGACTTTCGAGCTGTGGGAATATATTCTGTTCGGTTGATCGCCAGTTTCAAAGTCATCGCGGTCGTTCTCAGCCCGACAGTATGAGCCCAGGTCACGCGGAAAGAGCTTTAACGGTGTATAATACCCTTCAAATACCATATGAGGTGGCAAATCCACTGTATCATGACCAATGGCCTGTATAATGTATTGAAGAAGTACATAGTACGTAAAATAAGGATAACTACAATTTTCGTGTACTACGGAGGCTCTAGTATCCGTCTTTGAGCGTCGATCGTGGACTCGGAAGCGGTGGATGGATCTTGAGAAGATGCGTTCAAAAATCCTCAGATGAATCACTACAGTGCGTACCTCTGGAAATGGATCGAGCACATTTTGTCGAAGTTCGCGGTCGCCGCCGGCTCGCGCGTGATGTCCTGCAGAGGATCTGACGACCATATGTATCAGCATCATCCCGCACGGCACAAGAATGGGGGTCTACTCTCACCTGGCTGTTCAGGGAGTCTGAACCCAGGATGTGTTGATTCCGGCGAATCGGGTGCTTGTTGGGGAGGCTTTGAGTCTGTGCGTGAAGCCCGGTGGGGCATCCGCGGCAACGGCGCGTTCTGAAAATTGCTGAGGGGGGACGTTCTTTCGCCATCGTCAGCATTCGGACACCAAAGGGGAATACGTACCTTCTCCTCGACTATGCTCACGGTGCACAGCTGCATCCCGGTTGCGCGTCCTGCGTCCGAGCTTCTGTTGTCAGCAAATGAATACATTGAGGACGGCGCAGGAATGCGGGCGGTGGGGCGAGATGGTGGTGGGAGGAAACAAGAAGCAGCCGGCGCATCACCCAGGCGAGGATCGATGGTGGAATCCCGGCCGAATCCGGGCATCTGACGAACTTGCATTTTGTCCTGACGAACTTACATGGTTTCTCACACTCGCGCCAGTTTCTGACGAACTCGCCTCCGCTTAATTCTGATCTCACGAACTTGCGCCATCAACTGACGAAGATCTCCCATCAAGTGACGAGGATCCTCATCTGACGAAGTGACGAGGTACTATACGACTCACCAAAGTGTGAGAAGGTCAAGGAGGTAAGAGAGTTTCTCAGCTGGAAGTCGGACTTCCATTGCGACGGTGTCAAATTCTAGACCAAGGAATTCAAGCTCGGTGGCTGGCCCGAAGACTTTGAGCGGTTGAAATTGAAGGCCAAGTTGCTTCCCGAGAGCGAGGGACCATTCGAGGGCCTTCTGAACGACGTCGAGTGGGATGTGCGGGCCGAAGATTTTCAGAAAATCATCGAGGTAGTGTCGGATATGAGCGGGGAGGTGGCGCTGAAGGATCCAGTGCAGAGCTTCTGCAAAAAGATTAAAGATATAAGGCGCAGAGCGACAGCCGAAGCCGAGAACTACATCGTAGTAAAACAGATCCTCCCAGGTGAACCCGAGAAGATGCCAATCGGCGCGGCGAACTGGGATGTGACGAAATGCGGACTCTAGGTCCAGTTTTACCATGAGCGAGCGTGGGCCCGAGGCGTTGAGATCGGAAATCGCGCGGTCAATCATGTCGTAGTTGATTGAGGCTTCGGAGTCGGAGATGCCGTCGTTGACAGAGCCGCTGCGTGGCCACGAGAGGTGGTGTATCCGCCGGACCTTGGTGGAGCGCTTGCGGGTTACCGCACCCAGGGGCGAGCAACGAAAATTGGCGAATGGAGGTTGAAAGAATGGGCCAGCTGTGCGGCCATTTGCGACTTGAGCAGAAATATCTGCTGAGAGGGCAGCGGTCGTTGCGGGAGAATCAAAGGCGGACCTAAGATTTGTGCAGGACTGGGAGGTAGTTTTATCGCCGGTGAAGCCGAGGTTTGCTCCGTGTCGGATGATATGAATTATTGCGGAAACAAAGTTGCGGTCAGGGTAATCGCGGAGATAATGTGACCAAGCATCTTCGTTGAGGGACGTGGTAACGGAGGGCGTGTTCGGGGCGTCGTGTGGAGCTGTGTTAGCCCGAGTGTCGGTATTGGGGCGGAGTGGAGGCGGAGTCCCCGGCGGGAAAAGGTCTGCATGCGGCAGAAAGAGGCGGGTAGGCGTTGAGTTCGCTGAGGAAGGAAGTTCCTGAGGTCCCCGAGATGTAGATATTGGAGAACAGGTAGCGACGAAGGCACATGCTTCGACGCCGACGGTCAGCGGAGCAACGGTGCAGAGGACGGGAGCAGTGGCGACGAAGGCCGAGTCCGAGTCGAGATGTGGCGACGATACGGAGGCGTCCGCAGGTGCGGAAATACTGGCGATGGCACGGGGCACGGTCGCGGCAAGCATGCGCGATGGGGCAGATAATTCTGCATGAGGTTCTTGGTGAAGTGTCTCGTGTCCGTGCAGGAGCAGTGGATCGAGGGCCGGTACGAGTGGTAGAGAGTCGATGGGGTCGTCCAAGGGCAGGCTCGGACGAGCTAACGGATTTGACGAGGCGTAACTCGTCCTGCCAGGATCCTAGGTAGGATCGACACGTGGAGGGGACAACAATGATATATCGAGCTCGGCGAATGGAGGAGGTACGGGACGGTGGCGGCGGCGGCGGTGGCGGCCCCGATGGGTGCGCCGTGGGCCGCGCGTCTTCATGTCAGGGGTTGAGGTGAATAAAAGACTGCTGTGCGAATGCGAAAGCGGGCCTCTAATCACCGTGGAGAAACGGTGATTTGTCGCGTTGGAAGAAAGTCGATGAGGATAAACATGAATGCAGAGAAGGGAGAGATCGGGTGTGAACCATGCGGCGTAATCACCATCTGCTTCCATCTCTCGTGCGCGACGGTTGAAGAACAATGTGTGGTAGCAGCGAACAGCGTCCCAATCATACTCGGCAGCCAGGATTTGGAGGTGAGTGAGGTATGAGAAGAAGTGTACCGGCAGCTCACGCTCCTCGGGATTATGAGCCAAGACGATGGCGAAGTAGTTGTGCAAGGGAATGATGACGCTGTCGAGTGTGGAATACTCCCGAAATTCTGCGGGAGACGGTTCGAAACTAGACGTGAATCCATTGAAGACATAGGTAGGTTCGACGTCCCGTACGCGTGGATCGAGCAGATAGAGATCGCGCGCGCGCAGCGTGTGAAAGTACGGAAACTGCGAGCGCAGTGTGAGACGCGGAATGAGAGAGGAAAGGGGAATACGCACCTGCGAGCGCAGTGTGAGACGCCGAAGAGTCGCAACTGCGGCTCGCAGGTACTTATATGCGGAACGGGACAAAGCGCGTTCTTGTTCGCGACGCGAAAGACAAAGCGAGGTCGGCCCGCGGGGCCGACCTGTATACGCTCGCCTGTTAACCCCGGGCAATCACCCCCCTCACATATTGCCCACCAACCAGTGAATTCACGAGCGCATCCATTTTCGCATCGAAGTCCTTCGGAAGGTTCGCTGGCGCCTTGTGGATCCCGATGGCAGTGAATCGGGTCTTCTGAATTGAGGCAGACATTGGCGCGATGTGGGGGCCACAATGCCGTTGGGGAAGAATATCCATCTAACCAGGAAGTTATATGCTTTTTGGTGCCAGACGGCAGCGGCTAGGCGTTGAGCCTATTTGACTATCTGGATACCCAGTTCCGTGATTTGGGAGGACATGTGGCGACACACGGCTACCACGAGTTCATCGGGTCAGACTCCAGAACACGGCCAGGGTAACAAAGGAGAGCGCGAGCGAAATCACGCCCGGGCCTATAGTTCTTGTCGTGAGGATGGTCGCAGCGCTTAGCACCTAGTCCTTTGAGCCGAGGTGGGCACGATGAGATGTCAGGAAAAAAGTCATGTGGGATCAAAATGCGAATCGTTCCGAGTTTGAAGAAGAGCTCCGGAACCACTTATTTAGAGATAGAAGGCATTGAGCGCAGGAAGAGCGCGGCTGCACCCAAACCCCTAAGCAGCTGATTCGTTGTCTGTTTAAGAATCGAAGATTAACAGCCGGTGCGTCTGCAGTTCGGAGAACCCATGACTCATGTTCGTGAAGTCTACATGAGATTTTTGGATGGTGTAGAGATTCTATTGTTGAAACCGAATTTTCAGGATCAATAGTAAGAAACGTACGATCACTACATTTTGATGGCTCCTCGGCCAACTTGACCCGAGGTCGGCTGAGGTTGGTCGAGGTTGGCCGAGGGGCCTCGACCGGGTTGGTCGAACCCCTCGGCCAACCTCGACCAACCCGGTCAAGCCCCTCGGCCAACCTCGGCCAACCTCAGCCGACCTCGGTCAAGTTGGCCGAGGGGCCATCAAAATGTAGTGGATATCGCCCTTCCGAAACGACGCCTGCCTCAGCTCTTTTAAATCTTCGTGACGACACCCACCCAGAAACAGTTGCTGTCCGCATGGAAGTCGAAGTCCTTTTGGGCCTTCTTCGAGAATCTCACGAATTCCGTATCATCCAAACTCTAGAGCGACGCTTAGTTGGTGCTCCCAGATAAAGACAGAACTTCACCTCAATCATACGATCCCATGTCTTGCAGCAGATGATCATAACCGTAAATTTTCGCTCTCTCGCCTCAAGCTCGTCATTGTAGTAATGGCAGGCTTGGCCGCCAGGTAACTTAGCGAGCGAAATTCCGAAGGAAGGTTGTCATTTAGCAGCCACTATGCGAATATGAGATCAAGTCAAAACGCGAACGCGGGCGGATGAACCATGCTCCGGGGAATTGCACTCAGAAGTAAAACGGACATACTCAGGAAACGAACGGCTGAAGACAAATTTAATATCCCGCAATAGACATTCTGATCGAGGCGAGGGACAATCAACCCATCGGCGCGACTTCATTGGCGAAACATCAGCGCCTACGCCTTGCGACATTTATGCATCTCTTTGTGCTCCTTCCATCCTTCTCGCAAGCATGTGGTCCCACAGAAGAACACACGCCCCTTGCAGCTCCCTACCACGGGCAAAATTAGGGGAAACGTTATCCAAACCGTACTCAAAAACGCACCTCCGCACTTCTTCCACGGTCCCGTCGCTGCACACGCGAAGCATCGCTGCCACGGCCCGGCCTTGGCGACACGCATCTCCTCTTTGACGTTTACTTCGTCAAAGTGCCCGCCGGGGACGTCCAGACGGAGCTCCCATAAGTCACCGAAGGTGCGCGCGAGGAGCTTGCTGCGCGTGGGGATGTACTGGCTGTTCGTCCACCCGCCAAACATGTACATACGTCCAGTATCCGGATCGCAGACGAGTTGCGCTTGGCAGCGGTACGTAGGGAAGCCCGGCGTAAGCACCTGCTTCCACTTCGGCGCAGTTCGAGTGGGCTCGGAAATGTTGGGAGAAATAGGACGCTCCATGTCGTAGATGAAGGTGTCTGCGACGTACGAGTATGGGAATCCCTCTTCTCGGGTTTCCTTGACGATGTACGTCCATAGATTTGGGCAATATCCGCCGAAGAGGATCGTTTTCTGGAGTTTTTCATTCTGAATTGGGACAAGCATGCGTTTATTTCAATTATGAGCAGAGGAGACGGAGACTTACATATGCACATGCCATCTCCGTACGTGCACATGGGGGATTTCCGGACATGCGCTCCTGTCTCCACACCTCGTCCTTGACGCTCCAGCTCCAGAAATCGCTGCATCCGAATGCTACATCGGCTCCATGCAGCTCGTTGTTGAAATGCGCGCACTCCCGATCAAATATGCCGAACAACAGGAAGAAGCGGGACTTGTCTGCGCTTACCCAGCTTGCCGCGGTTTTGCGCGGTCCCGGAGAGGAATTATCTGCGTGCTCGGTGACTTGGACTGTGCCGCTTATCCGGCGCCATTTACGCGTCGATAAATCAAGCTCCATGAAAAGGTTGCAGCCCATCTGCGTCTTGCCGTGTCCACCACCAAAAACATAGAGCTTGCTGTCGAGGATTTGCATCGCTGAATCGGAACTTGATCTGCCTGGGTATGGCCAGCCGCCAATCACTCCGGCGGCGATGTCTGCAGCAGTAGCTGTGTATGTCGTTTCGAACGAACTCCAAGTTTCGGTATTGAGGTCGAAAACATCTATAGTGGGCCGCCCGGTGAAGAGGACGGCAGTGTCGCCGTGGACAACCATATTCCAGCCGAGAAACAGTCCCGAGACTTCAAAAGGGACCGGGTAATCAGGGAGCCGGCGCCATGCATCCAGTTTGACAAGGTCCAGAGTCCAGATATCGCGGAAATATGGTCCTTTTTCCGATCTCCTGCCGCCAGCAACATACAAATGACCTGAAAATGGTATTTCATACTGAACTACCGTGGATGTGTCAAACGCGTACTGTTCCATAAAAAGCTAGCGAAATTCTGGCGTCCTTCGGTAATTCCACCCGTTGTTGTTATATGAAGCCGTGTCCACGAGCCCCGAGCTTGTAGCGCAGGTAAGGTGATGTTGTCCTTCAGCGTTGCTTGTGGATCAGGATGGCGGCACTGTAGGAGTTTGTTCAGAGTACGCCAGTCAAGAACAGCTTCGAGCGCCGGAGGCCGGTGAGTATCTGGTAAGTTGATTGTTATTGTCCTGGCTACCCAGCGCCGGGTCGCCGCCGTCGCAGAATTCCCCAGTGAGGCGAAAATCTCTGAGGAGAGGCAAATTCCCTCGGACGTGAGGAAGCTCAGCTCTGGAATATTCAATATATAAGGCTTCCAGTCTAATGAGCAGTGTCAGATAATATATATGAAATAGCTAGAGACCATGCCGTGTAATGGATGGTCATGCTCAGCCGAATAGTGACCGCATCGGTGCAGGGTATTCACTTCCTCGCACCATGCAAGAGCCTGCAACACGCTAAGCAATGAAGGCGGAGCAATCAAAAGACAACCTACCATCTCCATATCGTTTTCGCGTCGAAGACATTTAGCCATCCCCACGCAGCAGCCTACGAGATTTGTGCGCCTGAAGGGATCCAGATTGATGTAGAGGGCGCGCTTAACGCCGCCGTCTCCTCTTCCGGGCGTCGCTGGAATGCTGGTAAAACCGCCAACGATTTTGAGTGCTTCGCGCAAGTATATTGCTTTTGCCTCCGCAAATTGATCTGCTGCAAAGAGGATGTCGCCTTTGCGGCTGCGCCGAATTTATCAGGGAGCGATAGAAGCAAGGGGAAATAGGGAACGAACTGGGTGAGAGCTTCCTGTATTAATTGCTTAACCAAATTGGCAAGCTCATCGTCCATTGGGATGAGCTCAGAGGGATAAGATAATGGCGGTACACAAAGAGAAAACCCAAGTTGATGACGTGATTGGTCCACAGTGCCAAACACATCAGACTCCCACGATGTCACGTTCACGATCCCGTCACCATTTTCACCGTAGATTTCCCGGGGGTAGGCTATACTCTCTTGGCCAGTTTCGGGTGGTGTTTAGCCCATATTTTTACCATTTGATAATCGCTTGGTTAAACCAAGTAATGGTCAACACCAGGTGAAAGACTTGTTCCTGAAGAGTTGGACATTGCCAGTGCCATTTAAAGCGGCGAGTCCACAGTCTTGCGTGCAATGGGTATATGAAGCGGAATGGGGGCAATCATCCAGAATACAGATTTGTTTTTGGAAATCCATGCCCACAAGGTTGCCCTTCGGGTCTGTCTCCGGTTACTTGTATCAAATCGTTGTATTAAAATCGCCGACCTCGTCCTATAAGCGCCACAGTGCATCCTGAGGCTCGGGGCTGTCTTTAAGATAGGAGGACAGGGGATGGTGGCTGAATTGGCCGAACCTTTTCCGAACAATGGATAAGCGAAGAGATGGCAAGGAAATTCATCAAGGAAATGGACGGTACTGTCTGAGTTAGACACGAGCGATGTGTGCCCTTGATCCATCATTTTTACAGGCTAGCTAGGAGAGCAGAGGCACGCAGAAGATAACCGTTCACCTCAGAAACGACTGTCAGCGTAGTTGAGGGTTTGAAGGAGACTCATTCGGCTAGAGGTTGCGGACGTTGAGCCGGGAGGGACGGCGAGGATTTGAATGGACGAAGCAATCACCCAACATTAACATTCAAAGAGAGACATGCTCGCATTAAATGACCAATATATGGTAGTGAGATAGGTTCCGCCGGTGTGCGGATCGAATGTTCCGCTGAGAAGAACACGGGCAATATTGCATGGCACTGGAACATTCAAAGGAATTATATTGAAACAGAGCACGCATAATCCAGAGGAAATCTACAACACACATTCAAATTCGAGGGCATTAGAGGGAGCACATTTGTTGGAGCAGTGAAAGATCCACTCAAGCAGATCGGCGCCAGCTATCTGCCGTCCAGACACCCGTTTTTCGACCAGTGTTCTGGGAAAACACCAGTGGGCCTTCGGTACGAAGAGACGATGGCGCGTGGTTTCGGGGGTGCGCCGAGCATGAAGGCGCCACTCATCACCTGCGTGACGCCACCCTGGTACTTGTATCGCGTCAGGTCGGGCTTCGCAGTGAGGGTAGCGTCGCCGGCGCACGGGGATGCGTGGGACGCAGAGGACAGGGACGTCACGGAAGATGCGGAGGTGAAGGAGAAGCCCGAGTCCCAGATATCCGAGTCGGAATCGGAGTCGGAGCCTGCGTCGGAGTCGGAGGCTGAGGCGAGTTCCTCAGCATCGAAGGAGTAAGAGAGCAGGGTGGGAATGTGTGTCGCCGTGTCGGGTTCAGTGCGCAACTGGCGCCTCCACGGGTGCGCGCAGATACCAACGTGGCGGGCAAAATATTAAAGGAACGGATGGGGGGCAAAGCAATTTTGAGTCTTAAGGGCCAACACTAGTTTTGACCGCTGAGGAAGTGGTATTCGTAAGGTATTCGGGCCCCGGGACTACCCAGAGCCTAATCCTGCGGGGCGGTGGGTGAGGAGCGGAAGCTTGATTCCTGACAGCGAGGTAAAGCCCTTCTTATACCTGTAAAAAACAATGTCTCAACCCAGCCATTGTACTGTACCATTTCGACCGTAGATTCAGCCGCTGTGACCTGTGACCAAGTACTCGCTTAATCGTGGGAATTGACAACGTGATGGCCCTGGTGACGTGCCAGTGTGTGACCTCCCTTCACTTGCTTGAAGCTTCACACCCAGATGTAGCCCAGACGCCACTTGCCTACTCTGATTATCAAGACCTCTCGGTGACTGTAGCGGGAAAACTGTCATGAAATCGCTCCGCACGAGGCACTGGTCTGGATTCCGTAAAAGCGTCTTAGAAATTCATTCATCGAAATCGACCCACTTGCACCTTGTGGACTTGCAATGAAAAGCCCCCGCTCCCTGATATAACCAAATTTACTCTCGGACCCTGCTGCCCCACTTCCCTCCGATCTTACAACGGAACATGTTGGTGATCTTTACAGGGTCAAGTCGACGCTGTTTTTACAAAGATGCATACACACCGGACTTCCACCGTAGTTTCAGTAATGACAATTCTAATCTCATGGAAACTCCAATCGAAACCTCCAAATACTCCAAAGGAGCTTTGCAGAGGCTGACCACCGGAACCTTTCAAATGAGAAGCCCGCCCGGGAGCGCAATTCATGGTGGCTACGTCTAAACGTCATCCGGCGTCCTCTTGAGGGTTATTTTTCGCCCGACCAACCTCCACATCACGATCTGGACACTGGTCTCCGCGGCCTGCGGTTTGTGGCTGAACGTCAACTGTCATGCCGACCGCCGCCTTGTCTCCGCCCTCGTGGAGTCCGTACAAACTCTGTTATTTTCGGGTGTTCTATCATCATGTTTCGACCGGCCGGCACTCTAGACCTCAGAAACGCTGCTTCGCGTGCCATGTTCCCGTTCTCGTGGGCCAACCTGAATCCATTTCACGTGGCAGCTTTTTTATATATAAGTTGCCATCATTTGCTCTTAAAACCTCTAGGGATAACTTACAACGTTGCAGCTCGGTTCTAAAGCAAATAGACAACCATGACGGGACCGTGTGTCTTGGTGTCCTCACATATAGGCCGCTTTCTTCTAGTCATGTATGACGTTGAGTCTTAACGGGGAAACATTTCATTTAGGTCGAAGTCGATCCCGTCAAACTTTGCCGTTGGGTCCAGAACATGATCGAGGGGGCTGTCTGATAATCCCATATGAGCGACCATAACCGGATTTATTTGCCCAGCGTGAAGGTACAGGCTCGTCATTTACAATAATTCTCGGTTGTAATGGGGCCTCCTACACTTCGTGGTTGTTGGTTTGTATCCGGCGTACCTTTTCCTTTCCTTTGTGAGCCTCTTTCCTGATTAATTCAATGTCACTGGCAGCCACTGACGTTGTCAATCGCCGCTCTCCAAGCGATATATTCTTCTGGGCGTTTCGGACTCGTAGATTGACGTGAGAGGACAGCTTTAGCGTCTATTATTGCATTTTCGGTACCCATTCACCCCCGCCGGGCAGAAATTTCCTTGTTCTTGCCCTCTTCGACAAAGTCCCTGGCCCCACCGCTCCACTCGACCCAGGTGTTTTGCCTGCTCGAAGCTCTCACGTCCATTGAGTTTTCTCTCCTCTCCCCGGCTCTATCGCCTCTCCGGTCTTTTCGTTCCTCGGAGCAACCGTCGTACCACGACCCTTCCAAAGCGCTCCACTTTTCCACATGTTTCATCATCATGTCGACCTCACCGCTACTTCACTCGCTTGGCCAATGTTTTCCGCTTTGAGCGCTCCCGAGCGACGAAGCATATAAAAAGCCACGACGGTCTCTCTCTCAAACCTCGCTCGATCACACTTTCAAGCTCGGGACAAACACCCAACATGTTCTCCAAACTATCGCTATCTGCCATAATCACTTATGTGCTCATTGTACGCCCCTCCCTCAACCGTCTCTCTAGACCTGTTAATCTAATTTCCTCGCCATCCAGTCCCTTGCGGCCGCCACCCCCACCACACCCCCTGTTACGCCGCCAACCTCGAATCAATGCTGTGCCAGCGTTGTCTCGTCCACTAGTGCCGCTGCCGCTGCAGCCGCTGCCATCGCCGGCATTGACCTGACCGGTCTTGACGTCCCAGTGGGCTTGAGCTGTAGCCCCATTACCGTGGCCGGGGACAACTGGTAAGCCCTCCCTATTATTTTATCTTCCACCTTACCCTGACAATTATTTATCTGCAGCGGAAGCACGTCCGTCACTTGCGATGCTCCTGCAATGGAGTGGGGTGAGTCCAGCCCCGTTCATCAACATACTCCAGCTGAATCGCCTGCAGGTGGCCTCATTGCCATCAACTGCATCCCCATCACCGCCTGAGGGGTTCGATTTACCCAGGATTCGTGCGAATGAGCACACGGATGGATTGGGTCGGTCGCTGACGATGTTCTCTGTATTTGTATGGACGAAATGTATAATTTTAGGCTGTCAGAATATACCCCTCTCCCTCGTGATTTCCACCCGAATAAACTTTATTTCCTCCAAACCTACAGTTCGGTTCATGATTAAGTTAGGTCACAACTACGTACGTGCACGGATAAACATCTCGGCTTTCAATCGGGATAAAGTTATGCCCAATGTCTCACCTTGCATTTTACCGTGGCCATTGACGAGTTGAACCTCGACCACAGTTCTACGCGGCTCTTTGGCGCTGTATTTCATGCTACATTTTGTGTCCGCACAAGTTGTTAACCCAGATTTCAAGCTAGCATACGAAAACACGATATGTACGGCCGGCTACGCTAATTATATAGCGCAGGTAATAAAACCCCGTCGGGAGAAGAATTGGGCGAAGATATGGAATGAAAGTTCACCCACAGATGCCATGAGGCTTCCGTTGTCTTCCGCAGCCTGTTTTTATAATTTTATTTCGGGACTCCACTGTACTTCTTGAAGCGATAACAAATAAAATACAGATGTAGCAGCGCGCAAGCAGCGCATCAGATATACGGGGCCGTCGTCGGCGCGGCTCGGAACGTGGCATACATTACGGGTTGAGGATCATCCCTCGGACGGCGACAGTCGGCGTCAAGGATTTTACAAATGAAAAAAAGAAGCTTGTTTATGTCGTTGGAGATATCAGATGCGCCGGCACCTGGCAACGATTGGCCAGCTTCCCGATCAGCTCTACGCACGGGACGACCCGCCGCGTCTCAATGCATCCCACGACCCTGGCGAACTGTGCCTCCCCGAAGGCAGACTCGTCGTTCCACGTGACGGCAACGAGTTGGAGGTCCGGGTACCACCCCTGGGCATTTGCACCCCCGAGGAAATACAAAAGGTAGGCCGGCGTCGCGCGGAGGGTCGCCAGGCGCGGGAGGACGCAGGTTGTGGAATGCAGGGAATGCGCGCCGAAGGGGTGGTGGAAGGAGAGGTCGAGCATTTGGATAGACGGGTGCCGCGTGAGGAACATATCGAGGTCCGGCATGACGATGGAGACGCCCCTCGGCCCCATTGTGAGCGACGCCAGCGTGGGTATTGTGAGCGCAGGCAGGATGAGGGTCCAGTCGGAAGCCGAGAGATCGATGTTGGCGAGAGAGAGAGACGTCAGGGGCGACGTGTTCAGCAAATGCAATGACCATTTGTAAAAGTTTGCGTGCAAGAGGAAGGAGGAGTGGATGTTGAGAGTCGTGAGCGAAGAGTCTGAGACCAGGGGGAGTTCCACCATGCCGATGCGCTCAGTGGACTGCAGACGTACTACAGGTAGGTCCGCCGGTGCCGATGGGATATCATCCGGCGCACCCCGAGATGGTGGACCGGGAGTGCGAGGAACCGCTTTAAAGGTATGAATAAACGGAGGTGGATCTGTAAGATTCTCGTTGTTGATCATGCTGTAGATTGTGATGCAAGAATCTCCCCGCCTTGAGACGCTGTTCAAGAGTGCAGCCACAGCGAATAACTCTCTGCCACGCAGTGCCGCTGATTTGGCACTTGGGTAAAGTCGCAGATGGCCGAGATGTGAAAGACGATTGGCGAGGGAGTTCGCAGCCGCGACCGCCTCGAAAATCCCGTCTGGATTCGCACCTGTGAATCCAGAAGAATAGACAAGTGCACAGTCGATGACATTCACTGAGGTAAGAACAGTGGCGCGGCGTACAATGCGGCTCAGTTTGAGGTGGTCTCCGTTCAAGTTAAGAGAGTGAAGTGCGCCGGAAAATGATGGTGGCACATCAACGCCAAGGCGCATGAAGACGAGGGGTGTCAAGAGGAAGTTCATTCGCCTGCAGGTCTCGGCAAGGTGCCAGAGGCTGTCCTCGTCGAGCTCCGGAGCAAGAAGTAGAAGGAGCTCGTTGGGAAGATCGAGCAGCGAGCAAGCGGATGCGTTCTGCTCAAGGTTCTGCTGGAACATCGTCGCGGAAGAGAGTCGTCGGCAACAGACTTTGGTGTTATGTCCTGGCAAGTATTTGAAAAAAGTTTTTTCAAAAACTCAGTGGCTATAGAACTCTGGGGGGTGTACCTTATAACAGCTTTCTTTCCGTACTATGAAGATGCGTGGTGCTTGTTTTTGTTCAGATCACTTAAGCCGTGCTTCGGTTCGAATCCCACGTTACGTTTTTGATTCTTTTTGCGTCTTTTCTCCGCTCTGCACCTGCCTTTACGCCCCGGACGATGGTCGATGCAAATCCTCAATGCGGGCAGCTCTATCATGGCTTGGAACTCATGCTGGAATCCATTTGCACCGCGCATGTCATCCGCCAACATCTCGGACCACTATGTGGATTGTATTTCGTCGCCAAGGAGAGTACGCGGTGTATTCTCATCACCGCGAGGAGATAGACAGTGTACGAAGTCAACGGACAGCGTAATTATTGCTATTTCAATAAATTCATTATCTTCTTTTTCCAACTGCCCCTTCCGATCCATAATACTTGCACAACCTCCGGTCACCTCTTCCTCTGCAATCTCTGGCCTCGGATTCAGATTTTCCTTTGCTTTTACAAACTGCGCAACTTTTGGGCTTCCGCGGTTGTTTCCTAGGAGCAACGGCCGCATTCGTGGTGTCTGATGGCGCTGACAGCGATTTGGAGTCCGCGTCGACGAACACAATCTGGGGTATGGCTGCAGCCGAGCTTGCCTGGGGAAGAGATTGCGTAGATGCTGAGTGGGCTGCGGCCTCCATAGCAACTGCATGACGTTCCACTGCCGCACGGCCTGCGATAGAGGTTGATGAGGTTGTACCTGCATTCCGCGTCTGTACGGCAGGGGAATATGATTCGTCGAGGACACGACTCGTGTAGGCATCTGATTTAACCACGTCGGTAAATCCTTTGCGTGCCTCAGCCGTCATATGTGTCGTGGTCATCTCATCGCGTGCTGCATTCCAGACTTTGTAATGATTCTGGAGGTGCTCGGGAATCTTGAAGAAGATCTTCTTGCCGTTCACTTTGCCCGACCACCACTTCGCCATCTCTTTGAAATCAGGTGGTCCATTGGAGGCCGCAAATTTCCCACCCGGACGAACGGCCTTGTTGAACAACGCATACTCCTCGTTCGTATGAATTGGGACCAACGCGAATTTCGTATCTTGTGCGGTGGCTAAAAAATCATAGCGGTTGGTGCGTGCCCCTGAAAGGTTCACGAGTGGTAACGGAGTGATTTCGGTCTCAGATCGGGCAGGGCCATCGTGTCGCGGAATATTGTATTTGTCGCGAATATGTTGGGGGAGCTCCGAGATCAAAAACGATTCTTGGGTGGGTTTAAAGAGAGAGGTATTTATGTACCCGGGGCGAGTCTTGCGCGCTTCGTCAAATGGCAACGACTGAAATAGCAAATCATTCTCGTTTTCAATCCACGGATCGTAATGGCCGTCATATTCTATTCCATCTCTGTGGCGAGAACCAGACTACAAGCTCATTTAGTAACTCTCATTTTCCCTAAAATAAACTTACCTCAACATTTTTGCGGTAACAGAAATCAGAAAGGAGAGCAACACTCATTTCAACGGAGGCACCCAGTGATACGAATCGTTTCTTGATAGGTCCATGCACACTACCTTCGAGATTGCTGGTTCCTCTGTTACAATGCCGGACTACAAGTCCAGTTTCATCAGTCCGCAGCCGATTATAGAGCGCTACTCCGGGTGGGTCAGATATCCAACCCTTTCGCACGTCATCGAGCATGGCCGCGGCAGCTTTATGACACTCAGCATCAATAATTTGAACTTCTTTTTCGAACACGGGAGATCGGCATGCGTCGCGAATAATTTCTTGAGGACGGGTTCAAGTACGTCTGGAGCTGGAATGTAACGGCGAACCCGCTGCCAAACCCAATCCGACTTGCTTCGCACTGCCTGATCCCAGGTAATCCCCTTCTTCTTTAAAACAGCTTCGACACGGGCCTTGTCAATTTTGTCTGGAACAAGAATGGCATCGCGTAGCCATCGCGCAAACGGCTTTGCCAGGGAATGATCCTTGCTGACATGTTTCGTAAGGCGCTCCATTTCATGAAAAATGTCTTGAAAGGTTCTGGTAGGCCACGGTGTGTTTGACTGTGCGGGCTGAACCAGAGGATGGCGTGCATCCACAGACTGCGGACCCTCAGGATGCAGCGCCATGAGAGCATCAAGGTCATGATCCATGAATTGCTCGAATTCGTCTTCATTGGGATCGCATTGCGCTGACGAGTTCTCGGGCTGGGCAGGAGCTTCGGGTTCGGATTCATCATCAGATTCAGATTCCGATATGGACTCGGAATCGGATCCGCTGCCATCGTACCGAGACGACTCAGACATATCGAGGGTGTGATGGATTTCCGAGCCAGGTGAATCTTGGATGGGAGCTGCTTTTTGTTCGTCGCGTTCAACTTCCTGCGAAACCAATGATGCGAGGTCGACAACAACATCAAATGGTGGTTCGCCCATTTCTGCGAGAGTTTTATCGTGATAATGGCAAATGAATGACGGCGCGAAAATTTTGGAAATAGTTATGAGGGCACGCTTGCTGTTCGAAAGAGTTATCGTTTTCTTCTCTGAAATGGGAAACTTCGTCATCTGGACAGCGAAAACCCATGGGCAACCGTGACCGCTCCATTCCGCAGGGTAATTTTGTCCCCGGAAGACCTATCTGCGATAACTTTGCTCCAGCTGGCGGCTTTTCAACGATAGCTTTGAAAATGTGAAGCGAAAGCCACGCATTTTGGACTGCGTACTTCCTTTGGTTGTCCGACAAATTTTCTTGGCACCAATTGGAGCAGCGTACGTCTTCAAGCCCGTCAAAGGTATGCCCAATCACTTCCTCTGCGATCCGTTTGAATGACAGGGATGCTTGAGGAATCAACCCTTTAGATCGCGCCAAAATTCCGAGATCTATCCATCCTGTTTTATCATTCAAGATTGTTGGCGAGAGCTCCCACAAAAATGTAAGAATGTCGAGGGTTCCTTCGATATGATATCCAACCTTCGCAACTTGTTTCGATGCGAGCAAGGCCTTTGAAGCTGTTGGAACCAACTTTGGAGTCGAAATATGATAAATCTACAGGCGAGTTAGATAATGTACGGTGGGCGACAGGGGAAGAACAACTACCTGAAATAGATGCACAAAATCCGCGACAGCAATTACCATAAGCGCAGCTGGAAAATGCCCAGATTTACTGGCTTGCCAGTCCCAATCTACAGAAAAACCGACAAAAATTTTACTGTCCGTATTTTGCTGTTCGATGTCCGCTAAATGGAACGACAGGTTTGGTCTATGAGCTGGATCGAGGAGCCAAACGAATTTTGAGGCTGTCGGGCAGTGCGATTACAGGATATTTCCGTCCTCCATCTGTGGTCGCGGGTCTACATTCGCTCGTAATGTCGGAATTACTTGCTCAACGAACTGGTGATCAGCTCGGACGTTATCGGTCCAGAGCAAGGAGATGGGTTGGTGGCCATGCTCGTGCAAGGACTTCATGATACCTCGTAGCGGTTTTTCGATATGAGTAAGATGGCGTGTCGGGGTGAGGATCATCTGCCGAATTTGCTCGAATTCGTTCGTTATCGTCCACAGACTGCCAAAAACTTTGACACCCTGAATCCGGGCGATGTATTTTATAGCTTTGTATGATTGGTCCATTCGCGCCAAGTTAATGAGATTGCAGACATGGCCTGATCTTGATAGCGCTTTATGAATCCCATGTACTCGACGTAAAGTTTGCTGATGTACCAGCGCGAGGGAGAGAATCCTGCATAACCATTTTTGTCGGAAAAAGAGGAGAACGGTGTCACCGGGTGGGTCGCTTGTTTGGGGCACGAGCGTTCAGTGCATAGAGATAAGCTCGTTCAGCGAGGTCACGCTTCGAACATGCAATTCCCGAAAAACGTGCTCCCAACCGTTTGGTGTCAGTCCGTGCGCAATTTGCTTCTAATGAGGGTCATGACACTCTTGTCAATTCCGCTGCGATGCGTAAGGAATGCTGAAAGTCGTGTCAGGCAACAATGTAGAGCAAAAGACATCCTCGCTCACCTGGGAACGACTTCGAAGGAGTGGGGGGAGTTGCTTGAGGACATCGTGGTTATACATGCTACATGACTTTTGACACGACTTTCGACATTTCAGGCGTTTTGTCAAAATATAATAGCATGTGTCGAGACTGATGACGCGGCGTGCAACTGGATTGCTGTTCCAGCCTGGGAGCACATGGTCAGATTCATGGAAGATAAAAAAAAGCATTACACACCGCTTTCGCCCATTGTACTGTTCCCACAAACACACACTTTATCGCAAAATCCTTTGGTAGCAGCGCCGTTGGAATCCACACAAAATTGACGGGTAATATAAGGTCTCAGGACCAAAATTTATCTGTGCGGGATCCTGAGGCGTCGCTTGAGGTTTGGTGTAAGGATTCTCGAAGTCCTCTTGCAAAAGAAACCAACTGTAGGGGGGCGAATCCAAAAGGTACCGTTCTTGTAACACTGAGGCGGTCGATCGCCTTTGGTTTTTGTATAATTCTCCAAGTTTACGGTCCAAATAGAATGGACAGCCTCTCCTGGGTCAGGCGTGTCCTCGCTGGACATTCAGTTCCTCTCATCATCAGGAGAAATACTCGAAGTATCAGAGGATGCCAATTGAGTAATTGAATCGAAAGCCTCAGAAGGAAGCGTGTCCGGAGTGGTTATTTCAGGGGGTATGAGGTCAGGGATGCTCGGAAGACACGTATATTAGGCTGAGGAGATCATATTTTCGTTGGTATTAGGAGGGGTAGCAGCATTTTCTCGATTTGTTCCTTCAAGGAAATCAGTGACTGTATGAAAGGAAGAAAATCTCGGACTTACTGAACATCGCGTACAGTTTTTTGGGTGGTTCTGTAGCGGCTGAAGTAGAAACCGTGTTCGTGTCTTCGCTACATCCCGAGGGACCTGGTTCACTACCGCCATCATCCCCCCAAAATGAGCTAGAAATATTCATCAAGGGATAGACCTAAGTCTGGAGGTTAATAATGCGCACAAGTTTTTTGTTTCTTTCGCTTTTGTGGTGCTTCTGGCTCGGGAGAGTCCGATTCAGCTTTGCGTGTTTCCTTTCGTTTACGGCCAGAGCCTCTCCGCACTCCTCCTGCTCTGTGCCCGGGTTGTTCTTAGATTTTTTGGACGCCCTCTCAGATTGGCCATTGAGAAACCTGTAAGTGTGGATATTGCGGAGAAAACGCGAATGGTCACACATTGTGACACGAATCACACAGTGAAACGAGTTCCATACCTTTTTATCCTTACATTGTGCCCCGAATTTTCATACATGTCGTGAACTAATAAAGGAGCTTTGGTGGAATACACGCAGGTGGGCCGTTGGGGCAAAACTGAAAGCAAAATTTGCTGGGTGTTGTAGGCATTTGCGGGCTTGGTCTGTTGAAATCAGGCAGAATTTCCCCTCTTGAGGCGTTGCTGGATGGATTGCAGGGTGGTTGAAAGGGATCAAACAAGCTTAAAGTGTTCAAGGCACAGATATATTGGACGCATACAGAATTCCTAGACATTTTATGTGGCGACATCGCAGCAGACTGCAAGCGAAATCAACAAGTATCGAACAACCACTGGAAAAATAAATGAACCTAGGGTATTCTCGCTTATGCAACGACAGCGTTCGTTAAACAGGGACTGTGAAAGAAACAGTAAGCGTAGACTCCTAATAAAGGTGGAGACGTTACTCACAAAGGATACCGTTATCAAATGTGATCTCGGCCTGAGGGACACCACAGGGAGCAGAGGATGCCAGAGAGCTCGAATTTCTGAGGTTATGTAGCGTCATTATCGTAATATGTCAACCGCAAAGAAAGTCTGAGAAGATTAGTCAACCTCCTCTACGCTGGGATGTCCTCTGAAGCGCCAGGGAACCCGCCGGGAGCACCACCGAGAGCCCGCCCTCGGCGCCTGGGGCCTCCTCCAAACCCTCCTGCGATGTGTCAAGCCACCTGATCGTTGACAGCAATCTTGAGCTTCGACTTGTCAGCCAGCTTCTCGTTGTTGAGCCAATTGCGGAGGTTATATGTGTACGACCCGAGCCCGGTCTTGGATGTTATGCGGGCAGCAGCGGCCTCATCCTCGGCTGTGAAAGAAAACAGTAGAAAGACAATACGTGAAAGAAAGAGGGATAAACATACCATCGTACTTCTCGGCTCCTCAACCAAGTCGATCTGCCCCTTGTCATTGGCGATGGTGATGCGGGTTAGACTTGCCGGTCATTTTGTCGGAGGCGAAGACATTAAGAGAGATCTAGGCGGGAGAAATTGATAACGCGGGTGAGAAAATAATGAAAAAAAGGTGTACCCTTCTTATTATTTGTGAAGTGGTTGACAAGCCGGTTGTCATCAAAGCCCCGGCTCATCGCGCAAGTGGGTGTGCCTTGACCTCGGAGGTCAAGAGGGACACATCGGTTCCTCCTCCAAGATCGACGATGAGCACGTTACGCTCGCTGGTGACCTGTTGTCGAGACCGTAGGCGATAGCAGCGGCGCTGGTCTCGTTGATTATTTACAGGACCCTGGTGGCCAACGGTGCAGTCGTTGAAGTAGGCAAGGACGGTGACAACGGCGTCGTTGATGGTGGTGCCCAGGTACGACTCAGCAGCGGTCTCCTCCATCTTGAGGAGGACCATGGAGGATGAGGGAACATTGTCGTGGCCTTGAGGATACGAGAGGAAGGGGGAGATAAAGGCGAGATAGTGGGGGAGAGAGCGGCAGACCGTGGGACAAATTTGCCGGATATGTGACATAAGTTATGTCCGCATTCGGGCATAACGGCTGCCAGGGCACTGCACCATAGTCCGGCAACAGAGAGTCTGGCAGGTGCTCAAATAATGACAAAGCCATCGTAGCCAAACAGCGCCAACCTTTTCACCACCATGATCAGATTTTCCGCCTTACTACTTCCCTTTGGGGCTTCTCCTGGTAGCCAACCCGCTAGAACGCCTCAGCTAGACTGAGAAACGGCCTGATCTTGCCTGACCGCTGAACAGTGGAATCCAGGTTCACTGCGTCGTCCTGTGCAAGTCCTGTGTCCAAGTCGTCCGAGTCGCCAAGTCGCGCGAGCACACACACTGGCCAACTGCTACGGACTAGAGTCGGAATATGGATATTGCTCCTCAACTCTCACAGAATGGCTTCCACGCTGATATATGATGATATACACTACATTTTGATGGCGCCTCGGCCAACTTGGTCCGAGATCGGCTGAGGTTGGCCGAGGTTGGCAGTCGAACCCCTCGGCCGACCTCGACCAACCCGGTCGAGCCCCTCGGCCACCTCGGCCAACCTCGGACCAAGTTGGCCGAGGCACCATCAAAATGTAGTGATATCTCGTGCTTCGAAATCAGTCCCTCCGCTCTCTGCCAGCATTCGAGCTGCCATTTCAATGCCTCCCACAACGCATAACTCGTTATAGCTAATCATTTTTATTTGCACTGGTCCTCGATGCCTTATATCATCTCCGTTACGATTATGACGTCTTGACTCTTTGCACCTCTTTGCGTCACCATCCCTCAACGCACACGTCCATTCATTGTTAAGAATAATAGGTGCATGGACTCAAATGCTGGTTAACGTATCCTCCTTCCAAATCAGCCTCGAAGTCTATCGTGCCCTTGTCGTGCCCTTGGGAAAACTGCTTCTCGCATTTATAGGAAATCCATCGCGGGCAACCTTTCTGGTATCGATGCGCCTAAATACTATCTTAATTCACCTCAAAACAAGAGCGGAAACATACTCACAGCAACATCCGAGATCCAGTAAGATGGCACCCTAATTTCAGAACTTATTGGTAGGCGGGAAGCGTCGAGATCCTGCAATATTTCTATATGAACCTCTTTCATTCGCGGAGAAAGTGCTCACTTGGCGAATTGAAAATTACAAATGCAGGGGAATCCATGAAGCTGCAAGGCTATGGATCAGAAACCCCTGTAACGCATGCACGGTCCGCAGCCAAACTTCCTACCGGATATGCCTTCTGGACGTCGAGAATCTTTTAACAAATCTGGATCAAGTATCTAACTCTCTTCCTTGATGAATACAACGTCCTCCCAGTCTCTCATAGACCGACGCTACAACAATATGGTGCTTGTACCTCACATGTTGTACTCTGTTGAAAAGGTTGATGCTACAATCGCTGCGCCTTATTACAAATCACAGATTTTCCCGGGTGCCAATAGGCATTTGTGAATGTGTATTTCACAAATTCGAGCTGTTTGGCAGGCTAAAATGGGCGGCTTCCCCAGCGAACTCATGATGGTAGAGTCGAAAAAGAGCGATGCCGTATTTTGATTGCTCGGCACTCGGAAAAAGCTGTAATATGAGTCGATACATTAGTAATATATGCATAGCAGGGTAAACGCTGATGCCTGGTAAGGTTTCGAGGTAGGCCTTGCCACATTTTCGAGCTAGTACCCAACCCTGTTTCATGTAGGCGGGGATAATGAACAACTTTGAACAGCTTTATTGTTCCCAACGAGGCGCATGGAGCGAATGATTAGGGGATTCATCCGCAGAATGCGGAGACTAACAGAACAAATCAGGATTCGTAGGAGCTGGAGGCAGATCGGACCAAAAGAGGCTAAACACCAAAAGAGGTTAAACGGAACCCCGCCTGACGGCACTCTGACGGCTTGATGGGATTTTCCGATCGGCCCGACTACCGGTCATTGTTCCTTGTAATTCTCTCTTGTTCCTGTCCTCATCCGCGGTTCTCTGTCATTCATGTTCGTCTCCTTCAGGCTCTTCAGATTCCTCCTCTGCTGCTGCGGATATGAGGCTTCCGACGCTGTACACATTGGCGGCGATTCAGATGTTGGTGTATTCAGCCCTTACTCAACGGACGAACGCTTTGCTAATTCGAGGGCGGCAGATCATACCAAATGAAACTTCACGTCTTATACATACAAAGTCGCCCCCGTGTGTTTTCACCGTCCTCTCCCCAGCGAAGAACTGACCAGGACGTTTCGCAGCCCTGCGATCATCATTGACCATCAAAGATTGACGGATGAGTTAGGCCGCATCGTGCGCGCAAAGAAGGGGTGAGTAGTGCTCCCAAATCATCCGGAAGCTGGCAACTTCAACGTCTGCTGATTCTGTGAATGCAGAAAAATGGTGAATGTGGGCGCACGAATGCCTTTCAAGATTCAGCCGTTCGTCTCGCCGGCCTCCGTTTCCGCGGAATCAATAGCATCTGACTCCACGCAATCAATCATTTCAATAAAACCGCCACCAGATGTCGGAGTGATTCCGCGCCCCGCGCTCGCCAGCCGCCCCGCTGTGCTAAGAATGACGCCCGCGTCCTCACAGTGGAGCATTGATATCGCTCGGTACTCGGGGAGCCGACACTCGTCGCCTTCAGGCTCCCGATCTTCGTCCCTTCATCACCTGGATCCAACACCGAAGTCGGTCCACTCACAAACTTCCGCGAGTTCGCTGGTCGGCTCCGTGCCTGGGAGTCGCGGGAAGGGGGTCCAAGTTAGCCAATGGCTCGCGGATTCGAAGGCATCTGAGGTGCGTTCCCCTATTGAATTTGTCTGGTATTTGTTGCGTCATGGCCGAAGTATTGACGTTTTGCCCATAAGCCGATAGCACCGCTCTCACTTGCGCAAACGGCGCGGCCCAGAGATCCCGGCGAGGCACAAACAATTACCTTCTCTTGGGAAGACGACCTCTGAGCCCATGCTTCCCTTTGGGGTTGAGGGATGCTCCCCGGGAATTTCTGTTGGAATCATCCGTGCAGAGGTTTCCATCGCGGCCCTTTCTATACGCAACATGTCGCCCCTGTCTGTAACTTATCACCATATCTCTTAAAATCACCCTTTAAGTAATCTAGGTTGCGTCTGTAATGTACATTTCACAAATACTACTGGCTAAAAGTTCTCTCCGGCCTCAGTGCACCGCCCACATATGCAAAATATCAGTATAGGTGAGCGTAACACATCTGAATTCCAGGGAGAAAATCCACAGTCGCATTTTGATGGTGGCACACAAGTGGGGCATATCGGGAAGATTGTACTTCGGCAACATTCCTGCGCCTTCAGTCCGGCCTCAAAAATTAAGCTGTTTAGTATGATTGATATTCATGCTTCCTACCACAGCCGAAGCCAGCACAGCGATCAACAAACACACCAGTACCTGTGGCATCAAGATATTTTTGCGTATGTAGGCGACCTGTATCTCAACGCTCGTGCGGGCGAGCATCGTAACTCGCCAATGTTTCTTCCGCACTGATTCAGCACTCTACCTCAGCGGCTCAAGCCTCGGCATTCCAGTGATTCATTCATTCATCGAAAATATAGGCAAACATCAACCATTGAATCCCGGTAGATGACTCACTAGTGCATCGTGAGCCCCGACAAATCCAAAGATTTGCGTAGGGTAAGCTTGCTGTGAGGAGTACTGTGCAGGAGGCTCCCGTCACGCGAGAAAAATACGGTGTATTTTACAATACCTGCGGTTTGATGCCCTGGAGCGCGGGAGGTGCGAGCTAGGTAATTGCTGCTGCGAGAAACTGCGAGTGCCTGCGGAGGTCCATATCAGGAGTTGATGTTGTACCTATGGACTTTGAACTAGGCAGTTCTCTGGGCGGTGAGTCGTTGACACAATTTGAATCAGTTGACTGAAACGGCCGCGGAAGATGGGAGACAGCTGAAAGGGTCGTGGAAGACGTGGCTCATTTGACCGAAACGGCCGTGGCAGCAGATTTATGTCGGCGCATAAAGGGGCATTGGGTGGGATATGTGTTGGACACGAAGCGTCAGAAAGGACAGCAAGGGGGGAATGCTATGGCGGGGGCTATAGACAGAGGTAGACGAGGGCAGCAGCAAAGAAGAAGGAAGAAGGAAGAAAGAACGGTTGATGGAGATGTAGCTACATGGAGCAGATGCATCATGCACCTCCGAGAAGACATTGACTTCTTGAACAGTTGATTTCGGCAATCGATTGAGACGTTAGAACTCAGACCTTTGATGACGCGTTGGGATTAAGGTCAAGGTAACTGCGGGCGACAGAGGAGACGAGTGAATACTCGTTATGAGAAGCCGGGCGCGAAACTTTTGTCATTGATCTCTTGTTCGTCGCGGCATCGGCACCAACTCGCCACACACCTATCATTGGTGGTTATTTTCGCGAATGGGCCGGAAAACCCGAGCTTTCGGGCCTTCCATACCTCATGTCCGACGGACGTCAATGAACCGAATCGTCAGGACTGCGGTAATGTCAAATGCCACCGGCCCAATGCCGCAACGCGTGACGTCTCATACCCGCTCGACGCAACACGGAGAACAACAGCCTAACCGTCAGGTAGTCGGATCGCACTTCGCATCGCGTTTGTACGGATCTCGGCACCGGCAGATATGCATAGAGACGCAGGAAATGAATTGAGGGAGATTTCTGCAACACCCTCAAACAAGAGGGACAAGAATTGAAGAGGAGCCACTGCGCTACGATCTCAGGAAGTAGGAAGCTCAAGGGCGATTTTCCGCGCCCCGAGCCCGAGTCTACCACGGATCGGCACAGACGCTTCGCAACGCGAGAAACGAGGAAAAGCTGCTGACGAGGCCAAGAGTGATTTGAAAATCGCGTGTTGAGCCCGCGCACTGGCGGCGCTGGGGTGCCAGCGTCCATCTACAAAAAAATCTAGTGACCCAGGGCGAGATCGGAGATGGGATGGGCTTATTCACGTGTAGTAGGCAGAGTTTTGCCGGTGGCACGCCGTTGGGATGACTGGATGTGTGGGAATGGCATACACGATGATGGTGGTTGGAGAAAAATAAGTATTTGGCGTTGTGTAGCAACGACGGCTTTGGCTGTGCTTCATTGATCTCGGCTTCTCGGCGAGATCTCAACCTGCTAAAACAAACGAGGATTCTGCGACACCCTGTGCATGTACGCTACTCTGTGAAGTCACTCAGGTCTTTAATAGAACCCCTGGTATCATCCGAAGAATTGCCGGTCTCTCATATAAATGTCACAAACGTGTAAGATTTTCGAAAGATTTCTTTCATAATTTCCAGTTGTAAAATGCCATTCCGCATGGCGTCCCTTCCATGCTTTTCCACGGGTGTTAGGAAAGCACATCCTATTTTCGGCTTTTACAATCATCCTCGGCCGATGTGCCAATCGGACCGACACATATTGTGAGAACCGAGTCCCGAAGGGGAAATGGAGAGAAAGTAAACTGGCGTCGGAAGGACGAGTCGGATGGAATCAGGGAGGAACTCAGCAATCAGATATTGACGGAGTTGATTGAACGACGTAAATAGACAAGCTCGTTCCGTATTTATACGCAAAAGAAAAGGAGGGATCAAGACAAGGGGAAATAAAGGAATGGAAGTGCGGATATAATCGGGATCGAGGGAATGAAAAGAGGCAAGGGCGATGCGGTGGAACCGGGGATCTCGGAAGAGAGATTCCTGACATTACCCCCTTTGAGGACGGAGTGAAGGGAAGTGGAACGGAAAGAAACGGAGTAATCAGAAAAAAATAGGTAAAAGCGAGCATGAGCCGCGATGATATGATTGAAAATGTAAATGGTTGGTGGTTGAAGAAGAATTAAAGTGGTTGGATGGATAGAGCGATGAGGGAAGAATGATGGATGGAACGAGATGCGATGGGGAAAATAGATTGGATGAGCTATGGGGGTGCGATGAACATGCCTTGCAGTGCAGACAGTGCGGGTGCTGGCAATCAACGCGAAGCAAAGGGTCTGCCGGTTAGACGAAGGCCTAGGTGGACAGATGATAACAAGTGTGTGCGAAAGTGGGTCGGACGAAAGCGCAAGTGGTTAAGGCGGTGGCCTTGTTCAAATGCGAAGGATGAGATGTAAGGTGCCGATAGAATGATGTGAGGGAGGAGTGACGAATGGATGGGAAAGATGCCGGAAAGAATTGAGCGGCAGAGTGGCGCGACGGAACGAACTATGAACCATAAGTTCAGCGCCGAATAGGGATGGATTAAGCGGAAGCGTTGGAAGCGCCGGAGGAGGAAGCGCCGAAACGGGTGATACGCTTGGAACACGCGTCGCGGGTGTGACCAGATATGCCACAATAGAGACAAAGATTATTTTGAAGGCGGTGAGCATGCTCCTGGGCCGTGAGAGGGCCGTGACCGGTGCGAATAGCGTCGATCTCCATTGGGACGACCTCGGAGGAGGCAGGAAGCAGCGCAGGAACGACGGAAGGAACTGACGGAGGGATGGAATGAGGAATCGGGACGGTGGAAGAATGTGGAGCCGATGACGACGTAGAGGGAGGAGTAGGTGGAATGAAGAGGTGTGCATTAGCGCCGTGACGACGTTCGAGCTCACGAATGAGAATATTATTATCGATAGCGAGGATGAGAGGCTCCCAAGTAGCCATAGTAGTTGGACGAGGAATGATGGGGATGAGCGCGTCCTTGATCTCGTCCTTGAGACCACGGATGAAGCGGTCGCATTTCGTCTCCTCGGTCATATTGAGGTGCAGTGCGATCTCCTGGAATTTGGTGATGTATGCGAAAGCAGTGCCGGTTTGACGAAGACTGTCAAGCTTCAGAAGCGCGGTGGATTGAAGATGGGGGTCAGAGAATTTAGAGCGGAATTGGGCGAGGAATTGGGGGAAGTTCTGGAGGAGCGCAGGATTACTGCGTTTGACACCAGTGAACCATTCGACGGGCGAGCCATCAGACATGTGTAAACCCATGTAACGGCATTTGTCCTCGTCAGTGGTGAAAGAGTGACGTTGGAGGTAGAGGCAGTCCTCGATCTCGTTGAGGAAGGGTTCGACCGCCTCGATAGTGCCATTGAAGCGGCGGGGGTCACGAACGCGAGGAGCAGAACGAGAGGAAGACAGGGGCTGAGCGATCGGAACGGGGTTGGGATTGATCGGAGCGGAGGCAGATGGTTGGGCTTGGCGGTTGATGAATGCCATCATGACCTGCTGAAGCGCGAGCTGAGAATCGCTCATGGCCTTCAGGATTTGGCCGAAATCAATGGGAGTACTGGAGGAGGAAGATGAAGGATCAGGATAGTATGATGTGAACTGGGAAGGATCGGCAGGAGGATAACTGCCGTCAGCGGTGGGATCACGATCACCCCAATTACCAGTGTTGGCATCGTCAATCTGGGACATGTCGGAACGGCTGTCGGGCTCGAAGGACATGGAGGGAGGATGAGGTTATGGGATGGGATGGACGGATGTGAATCAGGGATTTGTGGTTCAATCAAACTGTGAGAACCGAGTCCCGAAGGGGGAATGGAGAGAAAGTAAACTGGCGTCGGAAGGACGAGTCGGATGGAATCAGGGAGGAACTCAGCAATCAGATATTGACGGAGTTGATTGAACGACGTAAATAGACAAGCTCGTTCCGTATTTATACGCAAAAGAAAAGGAGGGATCAAGACAAGGGGAAATAAAGGAATGGAAGTGCGGATATAATCGGGATCGAGGGAATGAAAAGAGGCAAGGGCGATGCGGTGGAACCGGGGATCTCGGAAGAGAGATTCCTGACACATATGTACAGCCCCAGCACAGCCTCATTTCCTTCTTCTCTCTACCGACCAGTTTACAGCATTGGATTACTGTCTTTCCTCAGGCCTTTTGTTCGTCTCACATCTGGGAAGCATGAAGAGTTGTCGGAAACCTGAATGCAAAGTCACTCATTGATGTACTGGATTCCTTGGAGCCAAAGTTTTCAAGTTTGAAGTCCAGGCGGACCAAGCCACCGTGGCAAGAACGACCGCTTGATAATCTTCAAGCGCGGCGACTCGTTGCGTTTCGGTTTCGGTGGGAATTTAGCTGCGCATAGCCACCGGTGAGTCTGGCGTAATGGACAGTGGACACCCCGCCGATCATCCTGTTTGCCCTGACTCGACGCAAAACTTGCGCAAAACCTCCGCTATTGGCAGGCTGCTGGGCTTCCGCCACTGGTGGTTTTGCGTGCACCATCCCTTTCTCTCTGCGCCATCCTTTTGTCCTCTAGTCAAGCATGAACCGGATATGCCAAGCAAATCTTCCCCAACAGGATATTGGTGGCGCTACCTGGGCGCTACCTAGGTGCACTGCCGCAGAGTGCCGTGCAGGGCGAACATTTATCTCTATAGCAACAAGGCGCGGATCCCCGCTCACTAGCAGCCCAACACCGATCAAATGTTCTTGTTTCGCGCACGGAAGGAGGCCGAAGGCGAAGTGAATACGCATATAACCTCGCCAGCTGGATCGGCTCCCCATTCCTTTCGTCTGCCCCGACCTGGTGTCTTTTCGTCGTCCTTTCCTTCCTTCACCTGGTTCTAACTTACATCCTTTCACCGCTCTCGCCTTTACTTAAACTTAACCCTCATCTCCAATAATGGCACGCATCCTTTCCGTCTTCTTGGCGTTCTTCATCGCCTCTGCCTCCGTCGCCGGTGCGCCACGGTCACCTTTTTTTACGAAAAGAATAACGCCGCTGACCTGGTGAATTTGTGATTTCTCCGGCAGCCCCGGTCGAGCAACGCGGGATCGGCTCCCTCTCGTGCAACGTCGATCGCTTCAAGATCGTCACCGGGCTCATCTCGACCGGCAGTGCAGTGGGAAAGATCGACACGACGTACGCTCACATCCGCTAAATACATTAGCGGATCACTCCCCATTGCCATTGCATGCTGACCACACCAACAGTGACCCTGCCACAGCAACCGCTGTCGCCGCCGCGCAGGCTGGGCTCAAGGCCGCAGGCAACTCGATCAAGGACATCGCTCTCGCGCTCGTAACGGGGAAGGCGCCGCCCGCGGACTCCCGCACGGGCGTGTCGCAGGGCCTCAACGACACCCGCTCCGCGCTCGAGAGCATTACCGAGTGCGTTTGCGGTTCCTCCTTTCCGTCTGACCGTCCTTCCTTCCGTCCTTCCGTTTCCTTCCGAACCACGTCCACGTTCCCCCATTCTCACCTCCCCTGACAACGGCTCTTTTTTATAGCCCGGCCGTGGCCGCCTCCGTCGCGGCTGCGCAGACGAAGCTCCAGGCCGCCATCGACGACGGGAATGACGTTATTGCGGACTGCAAATAAACGAAACAGGATCGATGGGTGTGTATGCATTTGGGGTTGGTTTGGATTTGAAGTGGGCTTTGAAGTGTAATGTACTTAATGGCTGTGAATATAAGTTAGGAACTTTAAACGAAATTGTAATAATGCACACAATGCAGACGTTGGGCGTCATCTGGTGAACAGCTTTGAGTCTGACTTTGGTCGGCGCCAAACGCCTATGCCAGGCATTTTTCATCGAGGAAATAGGAAATAGGGTCTCCATTATACATGCTAAGATGTCCCGGCCGCAACGCAGTGGCGGGACTGGCAGTATGATTTCCCCACTACTGGTAGTGTTGTGATTTGGCAAGCGGTTAGTTGCCCGCACTTGTCAACTGAACTCCGCAAGCGGAGTAGGAGTACGGAGTAGGAGTTGCGGAGCCCGATGGAGTCGGAGTACGGAGTCCGCGACTTACGTTAAGTTAACGGAGTCGGGAATTCGGCGGAGTAACCCAAATGGAGTTACGGAGTACGGAGTACGGAGAAGGAGTTCACGGTTCACGTTTCCTTGGACAGCCTTTTACTAAGTACATATTACACATGTTTCTGTATATAAGGACTCGAGCTGTACTCGAATAAATCAGTTCGATTCCCCCCAATTTAATCGTCCTCACAAGGCGCCTCCTTTCCCTCTGCGCCACCATTCCTCTCAACAGGTTATGGGCCCCGGTCCAGATACCGACTACCCTTTCATGTCTTCTTCAAACAATGGATACAATCTCTACCACGTCGCCAAACTCCAGGACGACGGAGGTAACTGGCTAGCCTACAAAGGCCGCACAGTACATGCTATAAAGGCACGTAATCTGAATCGCCACTTGTTGGGAACGGCGCGCAAGCCGTACGAATATAGGCCCAAGGATTTGAATACTCCAGGCAGCCCTCTTTTGCTAGAGGACAGGACCACGGTGGCTACCCCGAAACAGGTCGAAGAAAATGAAAAGGAGTTGGATGCTTATGATCAAAAGGAGGCACAAGTCATTCAGCAGATCGTCAGCACAGTCAACGACCGTATACTGTTGCTCATCGAAGAGCTGGACTCGCCAACCGCTGTCCAAGTTTGGAAGCTGGTATGTGGCGAGTACGAGTCGAAGAGCGAGTTGGTTGTAGCCGACCGCCGTCGACGTCTCCAAGACATGCGCTGTGAAGAAAAGGACGATGTTATCGCCCATCTTACGGCCATGCGAAAGGCGCGCGAGGAACTCGCGTCGCTTGGTGCCAAAGTCGAGGACACCGACTTTGTCGCCATAATTCAAGGCTCAATGCCGGAGTCCTACCGTTCTGTTCTATCAACCATTATCACCACTTCCCGTATCGCCAAGGTTGAAATAACCCCTGGGATACTCATCGCGCACATCACGGAGGAAGCGGAGCATCGCAACCTTCAGAAAAACAAACATCAATCCAACCTTGAAGAAAATTCTGCCTACTATTCGGGAACCAGAGCCAGAGAGCCAGGGTCGAAGAAGAATTGGGACGGATCCGGAGGTCTGGGCGCCAGGCCCCGCGGAGAAGGAAACAAGAGAATGGAATGTTTCAACTGTGGCATTAATGGCCATATGAAGTCGCAATGCTGGAAGCCAGGTGGAGGAAAGGAAGGACAGGGACCAAGGCAGGGAGGAAGGAGGAGACCACAGCATGCTCACCTCGCAACCAGCGATAACGTTGCATTCCTCCTGTCTGGAAATGCTTTTGCGGCCAATAACTCGAAGGGCGATCAGATGATTGACTCCGCTGCAACGTCGCATTTCTGCCCGGACCGAGCCAAGTTCAAGACCTATACGCCAATTAAACCGATCCCAATTTACGCTGCGGACGGACGTACATTCGAGGCGATAGGCAGGGGAGATGTTCAAACTGAACTACCGAATGGGAAAAATTCAACCAAGGCCACTTTGCGGGATGCACTTTACGCACCATCAATGGCTTTCACTCTCATCTCGGCCAGTCGACTCGATCGTGCAGGATATAGCCTCATGATAGGAAATGGGAGCTGTACCATTAAATCGCCAAGTCAACAAGTGATTGGCAGAGTTCCAATGTCCGGAGGATTATATAAAATCCCCGCGCAAAATTCAGCAGAGGCCGAGAGCGCCAATACATCCGGTGAAACCAAAGCGAAGACCGAGAAGGTGAACGCGTCCGGAGGATTACCTGGGAATGCTGCCCCAGCCGGTGAAAGCAAAGCGATGGCCGTGGAGGCGAACGCGTCCGGAGGAAAGGAAGCCAAGTTTACGTCCGGTGAAAACAAAGGGAAGGCCACGTCGGCGAACCCGTCCGGAGGAAATCCCGATAAAGCTGTGGAAGCTTTAGGATCTGCGAAGGCTGTCGAGACAGCACACGCAACCAAGACGAAATTCACGCTCTCCAAGCTTCATCGTTGCTTAGGCCACATATCACCCGCAGCTGCTCGGGATATTGTCAGGCTAGGGATGGTCGAAGGAATCAACTTGGATATGCACTCGAAGGCCGAATTTTGCGAGCCATGTGCAAGAGCTAAAGCAGTGCGGCTGCCGTTCCCGAAGCAGAGCAAAACCAGATCAACGCGCTATGGACAACGCGTATTTTCCGATGTCTGGGGACCTGCTCAGGTTGAAACGATAGGAGGAAATGAATACTACGTGACTTTCACGGACGACGCAAAACGTGAAACCAAGTTGTATATTATTGCCAAGAAGAGCGATGCTTTTGACTCCTACCTCGAGTATGAAGCTTGGGTTTTCCAACACCGAGGTGGAGCAAAGATTGGTGTCCTCGAGACTGGTCCAAGTCTAGGAGGAGCCACAATTGGGACCCTCGATACCGATCGAGGGGGAGAATATCTGTCGAAGAAATTTACTCGACATTTGAAGGCGAAAGGAACAGTGCGACGTTTGAACGTGCACGACTCGCCTCAACAGGAAGGAGTAGCGGAACGTCTTAACCGAACTCTTCTTGAACACTCGCGCGCAATGTTAATTGCGGCGGGACTTCCCAAATTTTTATGGGGAGAAGCGGTCACACATGCCACATGGTTGAAAAATAGAGTTTCAACCAGAGCTCTCGTCAAGACCACGCCGTACGAAGCGGCTACGGGTAAAAAACCCGATTTATCTGACATTCACGAGTTTGGATGCAAGGCTTGGGTTCGTCAAGAGAATACCAAGAAGCTCGACGATAGAGCATTGGAGGGCAAATATGTTGGTCATGACGAAGAAAGCAAAGGATATAGGATCTACTGGCCCAAAAAAAGGAAGGTCACAGTGGAACGGAACGTCAAATTCAATCCAGATGAAATCCTTCCGGGCGATATCCAGTCCGAGGGGGAGAAGGTTGATGATGCGGTTATCGTCCAGGATATCGCTGCAGACCAGGCAGACCCCTCAAAAATTCCACAAGTGCAAGAAGCACCTGCTTTCCAACCAGAACAACAACCCTCTGATTCTGGCGAGGACGACGAAGATCCAGTCCTGCCAAGACACCAGCCACGACGCGACGGATTAATGGAACCAGAGCCAAATACAGGCAGAGGTCACCGTGCGCACAAGGCTACAAATTATGCGGACTTGCACCATGGACGGGCAAGCGCAAGCGCTGCAGTTGAAGAACAGCATCGGCATCCAGAAATAGAATTTGCGATGGCCAGTTGCGGATCTCCTGGCGCAGAGCCTCGAACGGCTCAAGAAGCACTCAATAGCCCGCAGAGTAACGCATGGGCTGAAGCTATGGAGGAGGAAATTAATCAGCTTGAAAAGGCGAAAGCATGGGAGATAGTTAAACCCCCACCGAACGCGAACGTCTTGCGGTCCCGCTATGTGTTCCGCACCAAGCACGACAGCAACAACGAAATTAATCGCTATCGAGCGCGATTTGTTGCCAAAGGAAATACGCAAGTCTACGGTATCGATTACACCGAGACTTTTGCGCCTGTCGTCAAATTATCCACGCTCCGAGTTATATTGGCTTTGGCTGCACAGCGCGACTCCGAGACACATCATATGGACGTCAAAAGTGCTTACCTCAATACGGAGATCAAAGAGACAGTATATGTCCAACCTCCGCACGGATATTTGGAGGCCAAAGAAAATTACCAGCACCTCAAGAAGGAGGAACTTCGCTCGTTCGTATTGCTACTGAAGAAAGCATTATACGGAACGAAGCAAGGTGCACGCGGTTGGTACAAGAAACTTGCGGAAGTCATGAAGGCTTTCGGATTCCGCATATGCAGCTCGGATCAAGCTGTGTTCATTAAAGGAACAGGAAACGAGACCAGCATCGTCGCAGCTGCGGTTGACGACTTGACCATTGTGGCGAACACAGTCGACGAAATAAACGAGATCAAGGACCACCTCCGTTCGAATTTTGAAATGACGGACTTGGGTGAAGTCTCGTGGTTACTGGGACTCGACATCCAGCGCGACCGCACCGCACGCACAATTTCCATAGGACAGCAAGCTTTTATTGATACTATCTTGGCGCGGTTCAATCTCACGAATGCGCGGCCACTATCGACACCTATGGAACCTGGTACAATTTTGGTGAAAGAACAATCACCAACTACAGAAGAAGAAATTGAAGATATGAAGGAAGTCCCTTACCTCGAAGGACTGGGATCCCTCATGTATGTTTGCCAAGGGACGAGATTCGACATATCCCTTCCGGTGTCACTTTGTTCGCGATTCATGCACAACCCAGGACGTGTGCATTGGGAAGCTGTTAAACGAATTTTCCGTTACCTGAAAGGAACGAGAAACCTACGGCTTTACCTTGGTGGAGTGAAAGCACCACTCCACGGCTATTCAGACGCGGACCACGCCTCACAAAAGGACCGGCATTCAATATCCGGTTATGCCTTTATGATTGGAGGTTGTGTTTCTGCCAGCTCGAAGCGGCAGCCTATTATCGCACTATCCAGCACAGAAGCAGAATATATTGCGATGACACATGCAGCGAAGGAAGCGCTATGGATGCGCGCACTCATCGGCGAATTGAACGAGCCGTTCAATTCCGCGACACCACTCCACTGTGACAATCAATCTGCGATAGCTTTGTCCAAAGACAACCAATTCCATGCGAGGACCAAGCACATCGATTTGCGCTATCACTACATTCGGGAGACCATTGAAAATGAAGAAATCTCTGTCCCCTATTGCCCCACTGAAGAAATGACGGTGGACATATTTACCAAGGCACTACCCAAGGCGAAGCTGGAATATTTCGTTGGCAAGCTTGGGCTACGTTACGCTTGAGGGGGAGTGTTGTGATTTGGCAAGCGGTTAGTTGCCCGCACTTGTCAACTGAACTCCGCAAGCGGAGTAGGAGTACGGAGTAGGAGTTGCGGAGCCCGATGGAGTCGGAGTACGGAGTCCGCGACTTACGTTAAGTTAACGGAGTCGGGAATTCGGCGGAGTAACCCAAATGGAGTTACGGAGTACGGAGTACGGAGAAGGAGTTCACGGTTCACGTTTCCTTGGACAGCCTTTTACTAAGTACATATTACACATGTTTCTGTATATAAGGACTCGAGCTGTACTCGAATAAATCAGTTCGATTCCCCCCAATTTAATCGTCCTCACAAGGCGCCTCCTTTCCCTCTGCGCCACCATTCCTCTCAACAGGTAGAACATCTTAAATGTCCCGATGATTTAGGGGCTTACACCATCAACCTTATTCTCATTCTCCCCGTCTTCGCCATATGGCTTTACTCTTATTTATTTACCCACACCGTAACCCATTTATTCGTTTTACAGTCCATTGAGCGTCCCAGCTTTACTCCGCCTCTCCGTGCACGGCTCCAGAGTCGTGCTTCCGAATTCCTGTCCGTACTTGTCCATGCCCGAAGCCTCTCGGCTCCCCAGTTACCCGTCCTACCTGATGTACTAGTACGTGGTACCTGCCCGGCACATCATGCGACTCAAAATTAGACATCAATTTAACATTCTACACGTGGGCGGTGAATGGCGGCTGGAAGACGCTTTTTCTTACCGACTTTACTTACCGCACCAGTGAGTCATACCAACCCATTCGATGGCTGTTGTGGCTGAAGCATACATTCCTTCATAATCCGCAACTGAACTCGAGCCGATGTCACCCGATGCCAATGGCGGACGTCTACGACTTCAACGGATGTACGTGCGATATAGCCGATGGAGAGATTAACATGGATCTTCTCTGCGGTGCCCTCGCGGGCATTGAATCCGTCTTCTTTGGCTGGTGAGTAGCAAACGTGCTCCCGCGTCCGAGGAAATCATGCGGACCACGGTATTATGTTGATTTAGGCGCTTGCTTATTTATATTGGAATGCTCAATAAAATTAAGGAACCGGAATAGATCAAAGGAGGCGGGTGTGAATATGAAGGACGATATAAAGATGTAAGAGGACAGTCGTGCGACTGCTGGAAAAGCGTTTGTCAGCACCCTGTTTCTGCCGATGATTCGGAGATCCATGTTCGCCCCAGTGTGTCGCTGCTTGGGGATATGAGCCACTAGAATAGTAGCCACACTCGCAGCTGAACCAATATTCTATCACGCAGTGCGACAGTCTTCGTATCAAGGGTGGTGTCATGCCATGAGCCAAATCAAATATCGGGTCATTTCTGCCATCTCGCTACCTCTTCCTATTATTTGCCGCGTCTAAACTCCCTCTGTAATAGAAAACCGGGGCAGCTGTTCGACAGATGGCAGGGTTTGACGAAACAACTTCTCGTGATAGGTACAGCTGCGGTTCTATAGATGGTATCATCTCAGGGATTTGCAATCCCGTCGTACAATCGGAGTACTGTCGTCCCAGACATACACAGCCCCGTAGTCCAATTGCATTAACACAAGGGCATGACCGAATCTACGTAACGCCGCTCCTCGAATCTCCCATTACCCCCCTGCGGCCCAAATATTTCCCAGATTGACAGCGGATATGGCTTCAGGGTTCCCCCGCGGCGGACAATCCCACGGATGCCTGAAAGTGTACGTAGCGGAAAACACGACGGCGCAATCATCGAGCTTGATGACTTGGTGGAAAATAGTGTAGCAAGTGGGATCTGCGACCACATCATCAGATGAAATAATGTCAGTGATATTCGAAAAATAATCACCAGGACTTTCTACTATGGTTTTCCAAAATGAAGGCACTAGCACTGCGCTATGAAGAAATCCTCCAGGATTTAGACGGTGGATGATTGAGAGCCGTCCGCTCTCGATATGCACCGTACCGTCATTTGTGAATACGGTAAACCATGACTGGGCCTCGATAGGAGAAGGGGCGGTGAAGGTCACGGTGGGATCGATGAAACTCAGTCGTCGAGGGTGGCGAGAGACGTGTATAACGTTCTCCTTCTCCACCCAAGGCTGGGGGGCAGACTCGTATGGCTGGACAGGAGCACCTTCCGGGACAATATCGATGAAAATAACGAGATGGGGCACTTCGGAGACCCTTCGCTGACTCGTGGCAGGAGATCCAGACTTGAGGGATGAATATGGGCTGGGATACAGTAGATTCCGCACTGAGAAATATCTCGTATATAAAAAAGCAGAAGCCTGCGTGGTAATCAACGCACATTCCTGTCCGGGGCACGAATCCCGAAGTTGCTGCAGTCGACTCGCGACTTGTTTTACGGTTCTTTGTTGGCCAGTTTTGTTCAAGATATACTGCGAGATGAATTGGCTCCTTCCTGGGTATCGGCCAAGCATCACTGTTTCTTTGCAAACTGTCGGCTGAAATTTCTGAAGGCCTAACCGGACGTCAGCTTCACGGTTAGTCCATAATTCCAAATTGTGGTAGGTACTTGCCTTCAATCAGGGCAGTCTCGAGATGAAGTGGCCAGACGGCTGCGCTGCGCTTCGACATGCGCGGGACGATCTGCGTCTCCGGGAAAGAGCCCGGAGAAGTTTTGGTCGGGGCCACTTCGTTCTTCATTGCCCCATGTATCGCTTTCGGTGCGTAGTAGACAGAATTGCCGTGGCAGTTGGTCGGGTACATGGCGTCTTCCGGATAGAATTGTCTGAATCCGTATCTTATAAGCAAGCGACATGAGCCCGACAATGCAGGAACGCTAATTCTGAGACTTCCTGTGCACATCATGATGCTGTACATATCTTAAAAGATAAAGATGGTAATGTCATTGTGACTCAACGCGGTGGAGCGATAACATCACCGAAACATCTGTGAACCGGCAAATGTCGACCCCGCCTGCCGGTATATCTCGATTCACGAGGTGTCGCCGAGGAGCCAAAGGGAGGACGAGTAGCATCCGAGGCAGATTTTGCTGCGTTATGAATAAACAGTCGCCATTTTCTTTAACCCCAAGAATTGTGCACCGGCACCACCCGGAAAGGACTCGGATGTGATTTATGTTCCACCGCAAAGGTCTCCCAGTGACGGATCCCTGAGCCATAACCTGCAGGAATAATGGATGCGACAAGTTTTTCATAAACTCATAACACAACTGTGTTGTGGCCAGTCGGAAGGCACATGACAGTTGCCGCATTTTGGACACTGACAAAACGTCCCGCCGAACATATACTATTTCGGAAAACTTCAGAAAACCAAGTCTCCTAATGTCCCAGCATCCGCAACAATGTGCACCTTGTCAACCAGGATCGACCATTTCACTCTATTTGTGAGATCCCAGCGTGGGTTTGGCGCTTCGGGAAGCAGTGCGTCAAACGTGGAACCCTCGCCGCATAGCTTTATTTCTGACAGATATCGTTGGAGAAGGCTACGATTATGCATTCTCCGCAGAGGTCGTTCTCTCCCTCGAGAGTTCCGTGTGTATTTCCTTCTAGGTAGCGACAGCTCAGATATGCAAATGGTCGATTTTCAGACGGTTCGTTAACCCCCTAATAAGTGTTGACTTACTTCTGCAAGGTAACTCTTGTGTTGCATGGCCGTTTTGCATACTGGATAAACAATATTTCACGGGTAAGCCCAGTCAACAAAACAAAACAAAAAAGGCCCCAGCGAGTCCTAATTAATTATTAATACGATCACAGGAGACGGCCCGGACGGGTCTGTACCTCACTGTCATCCTTCCTCGGCGCTCGCCGCATTTTTTTTTGCGTCGGTCGTCGGTGGGCGTTTTTCTGGGACCGCAGTAGCGATTTGTCTAGTGGGGCGCCATTGTTACTCACGCAGATTTCCTTGCTGTCTAGATCGGCATCCCTTCTTCGGTCTGATTACGCGTTGACAACTTGAATGGCCCTGGGGAATCCAAACTAGTAACTCTTCCGATGAGCCAATTCATCATACCATTTTGACGGCTGAAACAGAAATACCAACAACCTCACAATTTGTCCTTCGCTGCGTCTTGCTTTGCTGTCTTCCCTTCAGCCCTGCACACGAATCAACTACGGGCGGATGTGGATTTCACATATAGGCGAATGACATCGCAATTGAAGAGACAGTGGACAGTCTTACTGCAGGTGAGCTAGCCCATCTTCATGAAGAAATTATAAAATAATCATATTCCGCCCTCAGTTATGCTTTAATACAATTTCAGGACGCGCAAGCTGCTTTCTCTGTGGGTATCTGCCGACGTGAGATCCCGCCCAATACGACTGCAGAATTCCTCCACGGCTCCCGCTATCAGAGCGGCCGCACCAGTTCCCAAGTAGTGCACTCGACCCAGATGTTTCCGATGCGTCAGTCGGAGGCATCGGCCATTGAGGCATGGCGATTATGATCTCGTACTAATGTACTAATGTGCTATAGTGGAGTTGGGCAGCGGTGTAAATATATGGAAGTGGATATGGAGATGTTCCGCCAAGGAAACCAGAAGAGCATGATATCCCGCCGCAAGCGTGGGCCGGAAGGATACTAGGGAAGGGGCCCGTGTTGCCTGGATGCTCCGCTGATGGGGTCGTAATGTCGAGAGCTTGGTCTGAAGGAGGAAGAAGAGTGAGCTTGAGTAAAGCGAGGGGGATGAAATGCTAAACATACATACCCCAGAACCACGTACGGCACGCGACAACACCGCTGCCACGCGAAGCCCTATGAGGACCTGGAACTCATGCCGACCTGTAGGGAGGGGAGTGGCCCTTGGTGTAATATGCTGGGCACCACGGCATCCCGTTGGCCACGACTCAGCCCCACGTAGTCTCCGGTCGTGGCTGCCGTTGACGACGCAACTCTTGGCGCGTCCGACGAGGATGGGCAGTCTACGATCCGGGAATATGGCGTTGGGCGGGCAATGCGTGAATGTGGCTCGGGATGGCGAGGCGAGCAGTATCCCTCGGCGACAGACTGGAGAGGCTAGCGAGGATGAAGAAACGAGGCCGACGAGATGGGACGTATCGCAAAAGGCTGACGCGAGAGGGGGGAATCCATACAGCCTCCCTCACGCGATATCGCCCCCGATCTGGAGCTCGACGGAGACTTGGAGCTAGCTACCCTGACTCCCAGGGGGAGGGGGGTTACTCTGCGGCAGACTGACCATCGGTGTCGCAGCTGGGCAGAACACAGCGAAGTGTGCGGATAACTCAGTCTTGCGCTCGGTCTCGCCCTCCACTGCACGCTTCACAACGATGGCTGGCGCTGACGGTGCGATTGCATTGTTCATTCGTACAGCGAGCGGACCACTGACTCAGGCCTCGGCGCACGGTTCCTGCAGTCGTGTGGGGTCCTCGGGGAGGGGGGGGGGATGTGTGGGCTGCATGGGGCCGTGAGCTGCGTGGGCTGTGTGCTGATGCGGCGCAACTGTGCGTGGCTGGCATCGCTGGTACGCTGAGGCGACTGGGAGCGCGGGATCCTTTGACTGGACCATCCCTTGGATATGGAGCCGCTGCAGGCAGGCGATGGTGCCACCCGCCAGAGCGCGAGCACGATGGGCAGTAGGTGGACAGCAGACCTAGGGATCATCGGTGCGTTGCAATGGTGCGTGGTTCTAAGAGAACAGACTTTCTCTACGTGCTGAGGTGCTCTGCCTACGACGCATGACAGGACTGGCAACACAGTGCTCACATCCGCTGCAGCATGTCAAATCGCCCGATGATTCTGGGATAGCTGTTGATGCTAACATTTCGGCGCTCGGAGATGGAATGGCGATTTGAAAGTGTGAGTCGTAGACAGTGGACAGGGAGCCGCCCCGGCGCTCTCAAGCTCGGACTCGGAGAGGGAAGAGCGTTCCAGTTGTTGGTTAAAGGGATACTTGATAATGTAGCTTATTGTCGCGGTCTGATATCTATCTGTGCCCCACATGACTCCGCATGCGACTCTGGTGCCCGAAGAGCCCCCATCAGTTACCCCACCACGGTCCGTCTAGCTCATTCGGTGCTGTATGTCGACACGGCTGAAACATATCTGTACTCATACTGCGAATCACTGTTTAGGATGAACTCGACCCGATGTGAATTGCGGAGGTAAATCAATGTACGTGCTTTGCGTTTTAGGAGTAATCAGCTTACGCATATTTAGAACCCCCGGATGAACACTGTATCTGCCTTCTGTATGTGACAAGTTCTGACAACCCAAAGGCATGTTTACGTCCTCCCGCATTTGGGGGAATCGTGCAGATCGGAGTATTATGTTGATTTGTGCGCTTGGTTATTCACACTGGCATCGGTCCAAGGCGGGACTAATTATGCGAAGAGGTGAACACTCCAGTGTGAATAATGAGCCAGGTGATTATGGGGCCTGGATTGCGTCGAATGGGTTCGACGAAATTTATATGCCTGCGCTGTGGAAGCGGAAGAAAAAAGTTTAAAAAAGTTGCGGACGATGAGATATTGGGCATACCAATTTTCCTCGTGCCGCCTTTTCCATCTCTGGTCGCTTACCAGGGACCGGAAGCATGGGCAGGGGAGATGAGTGGCTTTCCGCCCTGAGGTGGGAAGCTCAAGCAGTGTGCAGCGTCGGGGATTCGGCGGGAGGAGCTTTGCCCGCAATAGCATCCTATGTCTGCTGATGATTCGGAGATGGATGTCCACGGGAGTGCCGCTACTAGGAAATAGGGATGCCTGGATGGCCGCCTCCGCGCGACAAACCACGAGACTCCACCGGGCGCCCTGTTTCCCTGCTCCATCACGAGGCACTTATTTTGTACAATCACGCCCGTACACAATCTATCGTCCATCATTTCCACTGGGCCACATCGCACTAAACTTGTCCTATCCTACAGATGTCCGTGGGCATCGTGGTTGGTGCCTGGCCCAGCCTCTGGGTTCGGATGAGCCTGGTTAAAAATCGGATGATTACACCAATTTTCGTACGTCTGTTTGATCATAGAGCATTTGCGGTGGAGCCACCCGGCGCCACCAGGTGGACGGCATGCGGTGCCGGATGGCTACATCAATTGGTGGCTGTTTGGGAGAACTGAGTTTTAACCCTCTAAGAGTACTATGCATATGTAGATGGGTGTTCGTATACATGCGAGCGCCGAAAATTACTACAACAAGCCATATTATTGATATTTTTATCCTCTTCTCAAGTGATACCTTATAGAAGGGCAGTAAAGTGAAGCCAGAACTTGAGAACGGCCTCCTGCATAGGTAGAGCAAACAGTATGGCAGTAGACACTCAATACACGCTATAATGAGCAGCCGCCCTAACAGCCACCAACTGATGTAGCCACCCTGCATCGCATGCCGGATGAGCCACCTGGTGGCGCTGGGTGGCTCCACCGCAAACGCTCTAATCTTACGAGACATTGCTTCGATGAACTATCTCATCTGTCCAACATCTGCCTCGTTTTTCCTTTATTGTCGAGGGAGTTTGAACGGATCCATTTCTCACCATTACCAACAGCGGCTCTCATCTACCTTCCGATAAATTATTGATTAAGGATGCCCTAACAACCTGAGAGCTTGTGAGATGAGGGAGCCCGGATACTCCTCGAATATCGCATTTTCCAACAGCACCCCCCAGTATTTCCCCACGCTGCTTAGAAAAACCACAATCAGGTTGCCTGACCATGATATCCCATCTTTGCAGCTGGGTTGTCACTTGAGGGGTTGTGCTGAATTGTGGTGGATTCCTCCAATAGTTATTCACGTTATACTCACAGCAGAATAATGACCAAGTGTCTTGATTTCCGACTGACAGCGTTGAATTTGTGTATGGATCAACCTAGGATGTCGAGTGCCTATTCCCGCGGCATCCTGGGTTTGACTTTTGCGTCCATTTCGCTCAATCTTTCACCCCATTTGAGAGTAGTTTCGTGGTCGTACATAGACGGGTTTGGTCGTATATGGCCGTATTTTCGCCGGCTATCACGGTGCGTACCTCAAAAACCGTTTCCTTCGGTTCCGATCTGCAGCCAGGCTAACGTCTGACAGGGCCAACCTCGATGGTAGATTTCAGAATTGACTTGCTCGTTTCAAGTTCTATTGGGTCATTTTTGCCCGTTACATCCGCGGGTTGACGCGGGCCGCCGTTGGGCCGCCGGGTTTGTTCATCAATAGGGATTCGGCATGCGTGTGGTCGTTGAAATGACTTCGCAGGCCATAATTCCCCATTCGGCGCATTTATCTTTGGTACTGTGGTTACCTCGAGCGGGATACCATGCATGGCCAGAGGATGTGTATCTGTCAAACTATGAGATAATAAACCGTCCCAAAATTATCTTCTGCATGGGTCTGACATTGGGTTGCGGATCGTGGTAGAGACTCTCGTGGAAATTTGGTCCAGTAAGCATCACTGAAGTCGGCGACAAGTTGGCTGCTGCTGTTGAGATCATGCCCCCAGGCAGTCCTTCTCAAATCCAGAAAATTAAAATGAAAACCGTATATTTGCCTACTGGCGCACTTTTCACTGCGCATTTATGCATATTAAGCTTGTTACTCGGAAAGATTATCATGTCGCCGTTCAATGTTGCAACTGATTCCCAGCCGGGTTCGAATGAAGGGACCCGCAAGGAGGTATCATTTCTTCGCAATCTCCCCCTTCTCCGGATATACAGCCTTTTTCAGAAAAGTATACGGGTTTGATGGCGTGTTGGAGCTTCGTTCTTGCTTATCTTTGTTTGACAGCGCGTCTCTTTTCCGCTCCACTTCTGGCGTACCTGCTCCACATTTCTGCACGATGGTCCATCCTGTTGCCGAGTGTGCTCTCGGTGGTGTGATGAGGTTCGGTCGTTTGGCATTTAGAATATATACGATGAAATTGAACTGTCTGTCTGAATACTGTACTACCCCCCACCGCTCCGGACAAACCTACTACTCGGACAAACAAACATTTCTCGACCAATACTGGACCGTTTCCTGAGTTTTCTGGCTCCACATGGGGCAGTAGGTGCCTAGAGATATAGCGTCCAAAACCCTTATAATATCCCATCCTTCGAATATAGATCACCACGGAAAGCTGACAGCTTATGCCATTTTCGTCAATTTTGGGTATTTCAAGGTTTTGGGCCCTCTTGAAGTCATATTACTTGATAAACACACCTACAAGATACCTTGGCATCATAAGAGTACCCATATAAAAATTCAGAGGCATAGCTGTCTTGTAGCCCTCACAATAAACCGAAATATCACGGCATGCCTGCCAAATTGATCCTCACCTGTCAAAAATGATGGCAAGAAATTTCATACTGCCTATCGACTATTGTGGGTTTGCCTTGACCACTGCTGAATGCATACTGTAGTTCCTGTTGAGGTGCCCCACCCTATGAAGTTTTGAGGCACTACGACCACAAAGTGGTGAGCTATGAGGCCGGCAATCAGAATTTGACCTGCTATGTAGAACTCGGACACCTGACTACCTCCGAAACAAAAACACCGTTTGCCCAATTCATACCTATTTCTCATGAAGTAAAATATTTGAAACTACTGTACTATTTCGTTCAATTTGTATGTCGCGCATCACACCCGATTTCTGAAAACCCCTGCAATAATTTTTTCTCGTTTTTAGCGGATTCCGGAGATTTATCGGAGTCACGTGCCCGTATGAATTGAACGAAATAGTACAGTAAGGCAAAAGACAAATTGCTGGCAATCTATATACTCCCGGGACCATTACATAAAATGTACCAATCTTTCTTAGATGTCCGAGATCAAGGGGGGGGGGGATAAGTAGTAGTATTTCATTCGAATCAACAGTTATCCGTCATGCACCCTGTATAGCGAAATTTGGCAAGGGTCACGCGTCACGCCGGCGATTATCGAATTCATATGGCCCTCTGGGCACCCCTGGTACCGCTGACCTGTGCTTGTACCTGTTGGCTGGTTGCCTCCGATATATCATACCCAGGATTCAGACACCACTAATATTTATTAGGATATTTAGTAGATTTTAGGGTTGCCTATTTCAACCGTTATTCTCCTTTCAATCGTATAGCAGACTGAATTCATTCCCAGCACCAGGTCTGCAAATAGGGTAAATTATATCCGTAAACAACTTGCTTTTATGAGAGCCGTGTATTTATTCATTGCTACGTTCTTTCCTAATCGAAGATGTGTGGGCGAGATACCAAGCCAAAATCTTGTCCAGCTTTTGCCGTTGGTGATACCCATGTTTGGAGACCCAGAGATGGTGGTATCTTGGGTTAAGAAATACAACTCAACTCAGCTCTTTCCAACTATGTATGGGGATATGTAATCGCAACTCAGGATCAAGAAACTTCAAAGTTCAGCATGTTTACCATGAGTAATAAATTCAGGCAGCCTTGGTAAGTGATTTGATGCTGAGAAAGATGGGCCGGGCTCACTCTCGCCCGAGCTTCGCTCGGCTCGAGTGAGCCTGTAGGTCCGGTTGCAAGGTTTTCAGGATGATGCCGAAAAGCCGTTGTGGCAATCACCGAAAGATTGGTAATCCATGATCTGGACGTGATCCTGAGGACCCCATTTAAAGGTTTTTTCAGCCACCGACCTCGATCACGGCAATCACCGTAAGGTTGGTAATCCATGATCTGGTAGTGATCTTGAGGACTGGATTTACGGAAGAACCTAAGACGGTACCAGGAACTTCCCTAGCCTCACACAGGGCTGCAAGGTACAAAAATGCCCAAATTTCCGTTCTGATGTCGAAAATTTCGCTGGTGTCTCGCCAAATTTTGTCTGTTGTCGAAATGTCGAAATGTTTTTTTTTGGGTTATGCGTCACATCCGGTGTCGATTTGAATGAAATACTACAGTGTACAGAGCATTTTGTAGGGTCACAACGCCGCATATCACACTATGACCCAGAATGTGAAGCAGAAGAGAGACTCCTCGTCAAACAAAGGTAAGCCAAAATGAAGCTCCAACATGACATGAAACCCGTATGCTTTTCTGAAAACAGCTGTAATATCACTGTCATTCATTATGCAACTCGGTACGGCCATGTCTGTGTTTACCTCCGCTGCCCACTGCTACTCCCCTGAATTCAACAGAAAACCTCTGCCTTCCTGTAAGGGATCATTTACCTATTGTAGCTACTCTTTAGCTACAAGTCATCTACTTCGATCACATGATCTTATCTACACTTTATCTAGTCTTGTTTTAAGCTCAGGTGTCCGATCAGAGTAAAAAGCTTATTAAATAATCACGAAATGAGCCCATTGCTCCAAGTTGCACGACCTGGAAACAGCACAGTCAGAAATATGGTGATCTTTTGCATGTGTCCAAATTTATTTGGATCTTTTGAGTATCATTTGACCCTGCTGTAAAAGAGTCAAGTTGAAGGGTAAATGTCACATCCTTCTCACGTCGTCTTGAATCCTGTGCTACAACATCAATTCAAGCATGTTTCAGGAAATTCTTAGGAGGCAGATCAGTGCAAGTATGCCCTAATAGTGGGTCTGCACCGAAATAAAATGAGAAAAATGCCTTTCGCTGTCAAAACGACGAGAATACAAGGTAAATTCAAACTCCGATGATTATGTAACAAGATTTTACTCTGATCGGACCCCCGCGCTTCCTAACAGACTTCAACAAACGGAGGTACGATGTCGAATATTGTTGAAGTGTCTGTCTAGGAGAGACTACACTTTATCCCAAACCATCACCTTGCACACCTATCCTTGTACTCGTTGAGACTCTCCGAGACCAGGAACTGTGCATTAGGCGACCTATATAGCTTATCTACGATCCTATTGACTCTTGCAACTCTACGATTAGCGCTGTAGAACGACCTTTACATTTCATGGTATCCTCGCCTATCTCTACTCTACTCGAACATCTGGTAGAGTCAGAGCTCGGATATACGAGAGGGGAGAACATCTCAGCTCTATCTGAGATCCTCAAGGGATCAGACCGTTGGATTAGGGTCATTACCACAATTATTCACCTTATTTCCTGCCAGGGCATGCGTACAACGAATACCTTCCTGTAGACTCAAAACAAGTCTTACACTTCCCCATGACCACTCCTATTGCTGTGCCTGCAACAGCACTCTGAGTTTACACTGCTTGAAGGCAAGATATTTACAACTATTTAAGGTTGTGCACGAAACAAGCCGACATTCGCATAGGACTGCGACGAGGTACACATGTCCAACTATGTGAAGAACTAATTTAGTAGGGAACCAAGATGAAATTCCACCGTCGCTTTTGACAAGTGCCGATGATATCTGAACGCAAGAGCCCATGGACGGACAATCCTAATAGTAAATCTTCTGCATCGGCTCAGTGGCACTCCCCGCGAGCGCCCGCACCGGCACAACCAACACAGCGTCCAGGGACGCGGGCTGCAATCGTCGAGGAAGGTCCTGCACGATGCGGACCAACCTGTCATGTAGTTCCGGTGTCGACCACATGGGAAACATACGCTCTGGGCTCTTCATGTGCGCATCGAGAGTCAACACTGCGACGTGCAAGCGGATGTCTCCCGCACCGCGCGCGAGCTGCGCCAGTAGCGGAGGCGCCGCCGCATAGTATTCCGACCTGTGGTTGACTTTGCACCAGACGGTGTTGCGGGGGATGTAGATCAAGTCCACGCCGGCGGCGTTCCGTGAAAAGTCGTACACGGTGACGAAGTCCACGCCTGGATTCATGTACATGAATCGCGCCTGCTGGGTCAAAACTTTCATCCGAATTGCGAGGGACTCGAAATTAGTCTGTGTGACGCCTGGTGCTAATTTACGGACGCGGCCTAGTGGCCACTTGCTTATTTACTTACGAATTACTTACTTGTAAATATCTTGCGGTAGGAGCACGTGATTAGTCACGTGCGCATTACCTAATCTTATCTTACTTTGCCTTCCACTCCCATGTCGTGAAGCACAACCTACGAGGGAACACCCCCGTCGTCCCCCTGCGAGCCTGAGCATGCGTATTAAAGGCTCCCTGGCCCGCAGGATCTCGAAGCCCCCGACTAGGGTCATAAGTCCCCTCGTCGAAGGGTTACAACGACGGCGAGCGCCTGAGTCGGCAGCTCCCGTCTTCCTTAAAGGACTCGTCTACGTCGCACGGTTAGCGCCTAAGGCTGCTCCCGTGCGACTTGCCATCATCCTGGAGGAGCTACGAATCGAGCCGCATCACAGTCTGCAGGATTGCACGCAGGTAGTCTCTCTCTCGTGTATTTGCAGGAGCTGTGATGTGAACACGTTTGAAAAACAATGAAATATATTCTTGATGCTCACTAGTCCAGCCGAGTGTCTGACACGACGCGCTGTGAGCGGCCGCCCAGTCTTGGCTCTAACATTCTTGCGAACAGTAAGATGCGAGCCCGCATCCAGCACATCTTTTGAAGGTACGCCTCTCGTCAATTTTGCTGCACTAAACAGACATGATCATCAAGCCGGTCATGACATAGTTGGGACGGACTACCTGGTGGTTTTCACAAGCCAACGATATTGACCGTCTGTCCAGAAAGAAATCCAGTGCTCGGAAACGCTCCTGCACCAACTGGGAGAATTCGCTCCAAAATGTAGCTATGACGCATTTCGCGAAGAGCGGTGTAGAGGTAATGGAAAGCGCCGTCGGAAACGCCTCGCGGATCTGGCGTGCGATTCGGGGGTGAACTGAATATTCCGGCAACAACTTCATGAGAAACCGCTGCAAGAGGGAATATGTCAACCACATCTCATCAGACTCCGTTTGTCTCGCTCTCCCCAACGTGACGATGAGTTTGAGTAGCCCACCAGAGAGTGCTTTAGAGACCCACTCGGCACCGGCCTCAGATTCAAAGCTCCCGGACAGAAATATGGCGGTCAAATAGACCCCTTCGCCAGCACGCGGGAAACGAGGTCGTGCCTCTTCTGCAAAGTATATCGCGTCGATGACAGCTTTGGCGCCGCCATGGATCAGCATTCCTGCGCGTAGAGCAGGTGTGGCCCGCGCATTTAGTAGTTGCATCACCGAATACAGAGCGAGGGTAGTTGCAGATGTAATCGGGGATGCGACGGTATTGTTGATCTGCTGAACAAGAAGATACGCCAAATCCGATTCGCTGCCGCCAATTCCATCTAAAATCTCGGCGAATTTAGTGTCATCCCTGATTGCGTCACGGTCGAGCACAAACGGGAGGATGTAGGCGAATTCCAGATTGGTACATATGACCTGGAGCAAGACTTTGGCCCAGTATTCGGCGAGGATACGGCGTAGACCGGTGGCTTTTTTGATTGTAGGTGCCATGTTGTCGTCTCGGTTAATGGTCACAATGATGATGGAGGACGCTCGATAGGCCGCAGCCAGGTCCGCCAAGTACTCGTCTGGAATGGAGTCCCAGTATCCGTGGATGAAAATGGTCCACCGATAAAGACGAGGCCAGAGGTCCATGTATGCAGGCAGACACTGCGTTCCCCCCCCTGTAGGCACACCCTTGCCTACGCTCGTCTACGCTCGGCTACGTGGGTCAAAGTAAGCCTACGTGTGTCGATGGCGGTAGGCAAGGCGACATCGGCACAGCATTGCCTACGCTCGTGTTCGCTCGGCTACGTGGGCTTACATCACGTAGACAAACTTCGCCTAGCTTCGCCTACGTTTGTCGACAGCCGTAGACACACCTTGGTCTCCCCCAACTTGAAACTGACCTCGACTTTTCTATTTCTCAATTACGTCGGTCTGCATCCCACTATGCTTGTCTACATTGGCCTACTGCCGTAGACAAACATAGGCATGCTAAACCCATGTAGACTCACTTACACCAAGAGTGTCTACATGCTGTAGGCATATGTACACGAACAGGTTTGTCTACATTTTGTCTACGCCGGTAGACACAGGGTGTGCCTACAAGGGGTCGGAACGCAGTGAGAGGCACGACCCCCGCATCTAACATATCTGCAACCGCGCGCAATGAAACCTGGGCTCCAGAAACGCGAGAGAGCTCGGGGTGGCGGCCCACATCGCATAAAATCGAATCAAGCTCTGACGGCGTCGGAATCCGCGAAGGATCAAGATGGATAAATAGCAGGGGAATGAGGAGTAGGCCTTTCGGATCGGTGGCTTTAGGTATCAAACGCAACAAGGAAATTAAATCTGCGGATGACCCATTGCTAGCAGATTTGGCGCGCGACTGGTGAAGTGTCAGGCTGGAAACAAGTCATCCTGCGAAATGTCCTACGCGTAGATATGACGGCAGTTTGGAGAGATTGCTTAGAGAAAGGGACTCGTGCATTCTGAGCGTCGAGGACAGAGGTCGTCGCAGAAGTGAAGAAGCAAGAGGAAAAACGTGGTAAAATTGTTGCTTCTTTGGCCGGTAAACGGCCGATGCGGGGACCTTGCCAGTTAAGACGTAAATGATGCATCCCTCGGCTCGGATGGAACCGCAAAGGCTTTCATCTGGAGTGTGAGATTCTCATGTTGGACTTGAATGAGGACTGAAGAATCAACACCTGTAGTCAAGTGCTGGAACCGAACACGATTAATCAGGTCGCCAAAAATGGGCCCGGGCACTAGGGGATCGTTTGATTCATTTCTCCTTCCATTTAGTCGGATGAGCCGTGAACTTGATTTGGGCGCATAAGTATATAGTTGTATTTCGTAACGAATAAAGAGATTCGGACGATTTTTCGATTTCTTTTTTTTTTTTGCGTGGGTTCAAGCGGTGTTTGGTTTTGTTGATATGTGACGAGTTACCCGTGACGGCTCGCGTCTTTCTTCCCACCATTTCCCTGCTGCTCGCTCTGGGCTACTTATTCGTCCGCACGGTGCCATTTAAAACGAGTATTAACGTTGATTGACACGCTCTCCTGTCCTTTCCATTCCTATCTGGCCCCGCATCGACCATTCAAAATCGAAGACGCGCCGACTCGCCGACTCGCCGCCGACGGCTATTTCCGCCGAAAAAAAGACCTGTCGGGGCTTCGTGTATGCCTCAAATCTATTTAACCTGCTATTTTGAGTCAATTGGATGTATATGTAGCGGAAATTTCCATCCGCTACGTTTCACACATTCCAAGTCCTTTCCTCGGTCATATGGCGAATTCATATAGTTTGTCTCAAGTCGGACAAGTCCGACGGCGTAGCGTCAAGCTACCAAGTAACAATCCCGATTTCCAGCCGAAGCTTCTTCTGTGCCATTCATGTGAAGACTGGACCCTTGTGAGTAACTAACATCCGTTTCTCAGAAAGCAACTGAGCTCTGCACTTTCCTAGTTCGCATCCTCACTTCACTGTAGGAAATCCGCCAAGCATGCACTACGTCCGACAGCCCATCGTCCTTCGTTTAGACTACGTTTGTAAGTACCACGGATTCGGAAGGACGGCTAATGTGCGATTTTCGCACTGTTAGCTCAAAAGAGGAACAAGTACGTCCGCTCCGGTGCTGAGATCCGATTCAGAACGCATGGGTTTTAAGCGCTTGAGAAGCCACCGTGTTGTCGTCGTGCTCGTCCTGGGATGGTTTCCGACCACTCGCAACAAAGTCACGATCTCTGCGGTGCTTGCCACCTCATCAGCCTTTCTTTCTGGTTCGTCCAGTTTCTGGCAGTCCGCGATCCGCCACAGTCGTCGTGCATGTGCGACAGAAGTTCATCGATGGCTGTACTCTGCACCGCTTACCACCATCGCGAGTTCCAGGCCCTGTCTGCTAAATTTACTCAGATTTACTTCTTAAGCCGGCCGAGCGCCGCCGCCAGCCAGTTTTCGGGGACCTCGGACCTCCACATAGTATGACGGATCTTCAGGTTAATATTCCAAGATCACTCAGCATGCCTGAAGCACATGTAAAATACGAGAAGCACGTTGTGGAATGCTTCTCTCAAGTGCGTCGACATTTCCCCCAATCCCCACTTTGTAACTGAACATCTACTGCAGCGGGTCGGGCCAAGAAATACCGTAAAATATGGCGTAAACATACGGTACATACGTGACTTGTCGCGTTTTGGCCTGTCACCTTTCGGTCAGGTTTGCGTGGAGCCGTGGCGTAACGAATTGATTGAACCGACTAGAGTTCATTCAGAGCTGTCGGCCGTCCGCATGCGGTAGACGTGACCGCAACAGCAGTCAGACACGACACAAAATACAGCATTTAGACGCGGCACGAGATACGGCAATCAAACACAGCCTCACAACAGCAGTCAGATGGCGCAAGATAAGAGCTGTGATCATGATCCTCTGTGTCTTGCAGCCATGGAGCCCCAGTCCCGCCAAAGACCGCCACAAGGGCACCAGCAGCCACAAGGACGGCAAGAGGATGAGCAGCAGGAAGTAGAGGGAAAGCGGGGGCTGCGCCGCCGCGTACGCAATTCCATGCGCCGCTTGCGCAACTCCATTGGCGCGTTATTGCCCAAGCGGCGTCGGAGCCTGCGCAGCACCGCAACTACCCCGCCCACCAACGAAAAGCGCCGCACCTCCCGCTCCCCGTCGCCGTCCCCACCGGCTGATGTACAGTTGGCTACCGCAACCACCGCGCCCACCAGCGAAAAGCGCCACTCCCCGTCGCCGTCCCCGCCGTCACTACCCGCTGATGTGCAAGGAGAGGAAGAAGAAACGCCCGACTCAGATGCCGAAGAGCAACTTCTTACAGACACACACTTGGACGTCGAGAACGTGGACGCTGGGGCCACGCTCGACACGCAGAGAGCTGACACCGCAACGACCGCCGCCACCAACGAAGAGCGCCACTCCTTCCGATCCCCTTCGCCGTCCCCGCTGTTACCACCGCCCGCTGATGTGCAAGGAGCGGAAGAAGAAACACCTGACTCAGACGCCGCCGAAGAGGATCTTCCTACAGACGCAGACTCGGGCGTTGAGAACGTGGGCGCGCGCGCCCCGCCTGACGATGTGAACGAGCACGCCCCGACGCCCATGCCGGACGCGCCAGTGCCGCACCCGGCCCTCCCTGTGCTCCAGCCGCAGGCACAAGTCCCACATCCGCAAGCGCCGGCGCCAGAAGTGGGACATGGGCATGGAGACCAAACGTCTCCTCCTCCGGACACGCTTGTCGTCGTCCAGGGCGGCGTGCCCACCACGGCCGTCCCACGCCCGCCGATACCGCCTGTCGGTGCGAGTGATATGGGCGGGCCGCCACCTGCCTACGTTCACGCAGCCTCGAGCAGCAACATCAACGTCCTAAATCCGCTTCTCATGTGCGTCCCTCCCTCTCGTTGCACTTTCTTTCCTTCCCTTCTTTCTGTCTTCTTCATCATTTCGCTTTATTGATCATTTTGTAGCAGCGTGCAGGTCGTCATTGCCTCTGCTCCTCCTGGTTCTATCTCACCCTCAACCCCATCTCCGTCTTCTCCCCCCAACAATCCAGTCAATCAGCCACCGAATCCCCCTCCTTCCAATCCTGGTCAGTCCTCTTCCAGCTACTGAATAGCTTAACTAACTACGCCTAGAATTAAACGCTCAACCACGTCCTCCGCCTGAACCAGTCCGGCAGACTGCACCAGCTCCCGTGCGGCAGGCTCCGCCACCCATGCAGCAACCCACTCCACCTTCGAGTCCGCCGCGTCCAGCCCCATCCGCTGGTTCTGGGAGCCAACCCGGACGGTCGAGAGACCGAGATATTTGCTATAAGGTTAGTTTCGACGGCCCTGTTCTGCGACGACGATACTCAAAATTGATGCAGTGCAATTTAGCTGGTCACTGGGGAACGGGTTCGTATCGCGTCGATGTATTTGCCGAGTTGATGCTTATACATACTGTCGTATGTAGATTGTCCCAACAAGAGGGCACAAGATATTTGCTACAAGGTTAGTCTCAACGTCCCTCTTCTGCGACGACACTCAAAACATCATATGTAGTGCGGTGTATTGGGTCACTGGATAGCGGGTTCGTATCGGGTCAACGGAATCATCGCCTTGAATGTTTATATTGTGGTAGATTGTCCCCAAGGTCGAGGATCTGCATCCCAACCCACTCCACCGCCGTCTCCGCCGCGTGCAGCCCCACCCGCTGGGAGCCAAGCCGGACGGTCGGGAGATACTTGCTACAAGGTCGGTCTCAACAGCCCTGTTCTGCAACGACACTCAAAAATCATCTGTAGTGCGGTGTATATGGTCACTGGGCACCGGGTTTGTGATCCAATGGCTAGATTCACCGAGCCAAACGTTCATGCTATCATAGAATGCCCTCAAGGCTCTCCGAATGGGAGGGCGCCTTGCTACAAGGTTAGGATCAACAACTCTGTTTTGCGACGACACTCAAAAGCGATGTGCAGTGCGGTATATCTGGGCACTGGGCACCGGGTTTGTGATCCAATGGCTAGATTCACCGAGTCAAACGTTCATGTTATCATAGAATGCCCTCAAGGCTCTCTGAACAGGAGGGCGCAGGATACTTGTTACAAGGTTAGTCTCAACAGCCCTGTTCTGCGGCGACACTCAAAAGCGATGTGCAGTGTGGTGTATTGGGTCACTGGTCAACGGGTTTGTGATCCAGTCGCTAGATTACCGAGTCCAACGTTAATGCTGAGATAGATTGTCCCAATGGTCAAGGCACTGCGAACAGGAGGGCGCATGATACTTGTTATAAGGTTAGTTTCAACAACTCTGTTTTGCGACGACACTCAAAAGCGATGTGTAGTGCGGTGTATCTGGTCACTGGGCAACGGGTATTTATCTAGTCCATGGACTTGCCGAGTTAATGCTTATACATACTGTCGTAGATTGCCCCAACAAGAGGGCGCAAGATATTTGCTACAAGGTCGGTCTCAACAACTCTGTTCTGCGACGACACTCAAAAAATGATCTATAGTGCGGTGTAGCTGGTCACTGGTCAACGGGTTTGTGGTCCAATTGACGGATTTACCGAGTCTAATGTTTCTACTGTTGTAGACTGCCCCACCAGGAGGGCGCAAGGTATTTGATACAAGGTTAGTCTCAACAATCCTGTTCTGCGATGACACTCGAAAATTATATGTAGTGCAGTGAATCTGGGCACTGGGCAATGGGTATGTAATCCACTCTATGGATTTACCGAGTCTAATGTATATACTGGCATAGCTTGCCGCGGGTAACCCCTGGTGAACATTACTATTTGTCGCCAGTCTCTCAAGCCTAGGAATCACCGCTGTGTCTCATACACCGCGTCCGATATTTTGTATTTAATAGTTCCTGTGGAAGTGGGTGAGTAAGAGCGGATGAACCACGAAGGAGAACACACCAAAAAAAGACAAAGAAAATTTCGTGAGTGAGGTAGTCACTTATGACGTTCCAAAGTTGCATAATTCAAATCAGGAAAAAACTTTCAGTTCGGAAAACTTTTTTTTGCTCACCACCTAGAATCCTTCTAGACTGCATCCCTACATACATATGAGTGAAATACAGTACATATTGTCTCGGGGCCCTCAATCGTGAATTTGTGGCAGATTTGAGTGCCATCAGTAGAATTTGATGGCTCGGGATATCCCGGCTCATCTTGTATCGGGTTTTTATGTCTTAAACAAGCTCAACAACATAAACAGTCAACCAGATGTGTCCAGCCAACCTCGGGCCATATACTCGATGGGAGGGTTCAAAAAAAAGTTTGACAAGCTCGGAACATTCCAAATTTCCGCACAAGTCCGAAATTCCCAATTTTTAGAGTTGAACCTGAACACACTGGAATGCAAGTGGCTTGCCATGCAAACAGTGTTTATGATATCTGGCTTGAAATGAATGCTAGACCCGAGGATTGAGCCATTCGCAATATATTGACCATCAAATTCTACTGATGGCACTCAAATCTGGCCACAAATTCACGATTGAAGGCCCGGAGACAATATAGTACTGTTATTTCACTCATATGCTATGTAGAGATGCAGTCTAGAAGGATTCTAGTGGTGAGCAAAAAAAGTTTTCCGAACTGAAAGTTTTTTCCTGATTTGAATTATGCAACGTTTGGAACGTCATAGTCACTGGCATACTGCAGGGCTGGGACTTTATGCGCGGGACGTGACTGGAGGATTAGGTTTGTTTACGCACACGTGGAGCTCTGTATCACAAATAATATATATTTTATCGAGGAACCATTTTTCGAATTTTTTTCCCCAGTGGGCAATGAAGTGGTGTTTGGTTTTGTGGACATGTGACGGTCACGCGTGACGCCTCGCGTCGTCTCGTCCTGCCTGTTGCTCCTCCGGCGCTATCTGTCTACCCAGCTCCGTTTCAAACGATTATGAACATCCAACGCGCTCTTCCGTCATTTATATTCTCATCTGGCCAGTTCAAAGTTGAAAACCGCGAGTCGCGACGGCTATTGACGCCAACAGGGCGCTAAGGCTCCAACCGTTTCCGTTTGTAAACGTTTTCAAACGGTTTAACCGTTTTTATTTCCGTTTAGTTTGCCCGGGGTCTCAAACAGTTTACAAACCGTTTTTAAAGGGTTCAAATGGTTGGCAAAAGTCAATCACCTACCATGCCTGGGAGGGTGTGTTCGGGGGCCAAATTCTCAGCCAAGAAGCAGGTTCCAGTCATAGCCTAGCCCCAAAGCAAAGAAACACTCACCAACTGGCGATACCTTCCAGATTACTACGTGATTTGATGGTGGCTCACCTCTTGGCAGACACAAACTGTGTTGCATTGCACAGCCATCTCACCGACTCAACCACCATGGTATGCTTCTTGGTCTTGGTCAACAGATGAGTACCTGCACCTTGTATGGATGCTCAGAATGCTCGGATTACTTGATTTGACTTTTCCAGACAGGGGTGATAGCTTACTCCGAAAAATACCATTTATAAACGTTTTAAACTGTTTACATGCCGTTTCCGTTTGATTTACCTGGGTCCACAAACAAAAACTAAATGGTTGGAGCATTACCACTGCCTATGCCGTCCTGCGCCAAGACTAGGCTGCGAAGAGCATCACCAGTACTGCAACACAGGTCGCGAGCCCGTAAATGACTCGAGCAACGCTAACCTTTGCTGCACAGTTACTCTGCGTGTCGCCCAGCTCTTGTCTCGTGTGCAGTGCCTTTAGTCCGAGGAACTCATGGACTGCCACCTCACCACGATCCGACTAGGCAACAGAATTTTCGGAGACCATTAACAGCACTGAGGAAAAGCTGAAGGAACAGACGACGCGCTATGGGCGGTCTTTTCTCACGCTGCCACTGAAAAAATAGAACGCACCACAAAAATCGACATTCAATGTCGCCAGATATATGCCGTCTCTGGATAACGGATTCATTAAAACATCCAGATCCTCCACCGATGCTCGTTCTACGCATCTTCCTACCATGTCCATCTTGAAACACCGAAACGGGCGCGCAAAGCCAGACGATTTGGAGTCTGGACCATCAACTCCTACTTCCCAACCCACAAGGACGAAGCCCCGAGCTATGACGGCGAGGAGTATTACGCCCTCCTGCAGTATGCTCGGGACCGGGCCGCGCTAGCGAGCAAAGGCGACGACGAAGACGACGAGGGCGATCGGCAGCAGAAACGCCTCTGATACGCGCCGTGGGAAACGGTCACTGTCAAGAGCGACAAAGAGAAGAAGGTGTGCATTTTCTTTTGATTTTCTTGTTCCCTTTCTGCGTAATGTTAAGTAATGTGATCCCCAGATACCGGACGATTGGCTCCAACCGGACATGACGCAAGGTCTCCCGGACAGAGGATCCGCGGCCGCCGGCGACCGCTATGCGAGCATCTTTCGCTTCTGGGATAGACCAGATAGGACATGCACAACACACGTCAAGTGCGACACACGCACTGCAAGTGCGGCACACCAGAGCAATGTGCAGCGCACCACGACAAAGTGCGACACATGATAATATTCAAAGTGTGGCAAAGAGCGCAAAGACGAGAAACCACATATACGTACTTCATCCAATCCCATTGATATGACCGAACTCGACAATCGCATTATAATTACATTACAGTCGTTTGCATAAGTCCGCGAAAACACGTTTTTTCCCCCCGCGTGTCACGTGCCGAGGGAACCAAGTGGTAAGCCATGCTGAAGTAGCGAATTAAACACTTTATTCTCTCCTTTGGGATGTAGGGCCACGAAACTTGCCCAAAACTTGATGAAAATGGGATGCCGAATTGATGCCGCAGCTTCGGCATCTGCCGGATCCAAGCCAGTGCTCTCAGCAGCATGTCAACCCCTCGCATCCTTGAACAACCTCGTATAAGCAGGGCACTCGGCAGTCTTTTGGATGGATTCCCTCAGGCACGTGATGCGCAGGAAAAAAAAAACGTTTTCACGGACTTTGCAAACGACTGTAATAGTACTGCATCTATTATTTGAGATTTAAACCGAGGGACGGTTTAGTTGATTGCTACGCCCGCACCGCACCGCCGACTGGGGCGGGGGACTGTGTGTTGGCGTTAGTGTTCGTGTTAGAGCCCGGCTCCGTCACACCGAACTGAGCAGCGCATCCGCCACACGCGGTGGGCTGCAAAAGAACATCAGCGCGAATATTGGTATTTAAGCCAGAAGAACTCACGAAGGGGGCGGTGCCCTTGGCGGCCGCAACCAGGCAGTTACCGTTGAACGAGGTGTCTATGGAAAAAACAGTGAGAATAAATTCAGCGAGAACAAGAATGATGCGTACTGGCTCCCAGCTGCATGACGGCCGGCGCGCATAGAGGGAACGACGGCTCGAGGGCGATAACACAGGCTGGATATGAGTCAGATAGGTTGAGCTGATGATGGTAAATATATGTACCCTGGATGTCGCAAACGCTGGCACGGGGACGAGCCGGAGCAGGGGCTTTGCGTTCTTGGCTTCTTCGGTGCGGGGGGAGCTGGAGCCCCTGGCGCCGGGCAGGAGCAGGGGGCGGGGCGCAGCCTTGTTGCACGGGCAGCGGGCTTTCATTTCTTAGGAGCGGCGGGAACCGGTGCCGGCGGTGCAGGTGCGGTGCAGGGCGTGCGGGTGCAGGGGGAGCGAGGGGAGCCTTTTTACCGTTCGCACGGGGAGCAGGCCTGTGTTCGTGGCTGCACCGTTCGCAGGAGTGCCATTCCTGGAGGCACCGTTAGTGTTCGCGCCCTGCGCAGTCGGAGCATTCGTATTAGGGCCATTGGTATTCGGTGCATTCGCTGTCGCGCCACCGTTTGTGGTTCCCGGCGTTTTGTTGCCAGGGTCGGTGACGCCAAACTGCGCGGCGCACGGCGCACACGAGGTAGGCTGCAAGAAATATATTCAAGATGATTGTTCCTTGTGTTCGGAAAATACACTCACGAAGGCGCCGGTGCCTTTCGCTGCGGCAGCGAGGCACGCGGTGTTGAATGGGGTGTCTGAATTATGTGTCAGTCGATTCGTGCGAAGAGGATAAGCAGAGGGATATACTGGCTCCAAGCTGCGCGGCAGCAGGGTCGCACGCGGTGGGGAAAGATGGCGCGAGCGCCACGACACAATCTGCGGGAGCGGTACATTGAGTAAGGACGAGATAGAAAATCCTCAGCGACGTACTTTTCACATCACATGTGGCCCGGCCGAAAAGTGGGTTGAGCGGACCGGCACAGACGCCGGTGGCGAGGACGGCGAGAACCGCGACAAGAGAGGATTGCATTTTGTGGAAGTTCATGGGAGCAGGAGAGTAATGGGGGGAGATGATGTGAATAAAACGTCGAGTTATTTAGTGAAACCGATTAAAAGACGAGGAAGAATGTAGAAGGCGAGTGGGAGTGCAGATTGGTGAGCTACCTCTGTCGCGGGCTCCCCTTTATATAGTCGGAGGGTAGCGTACCTTTGTCCCAAACCTGATGAGTTTCGTGAGATTCAACCCTATGCGAGAAGAAGCGAAGTCGAAACGGTTGCCTCGAAATATTGCTGCGCCGCAGTCGAGGGCGCGAACGCTCGGTCTGATCATGAAACTGTCAAAGTTCGCACTCGGAGGCCGCGATGACTTGCGATCAGCGCACGGTTGCGATGTCATATGACATGTCCAGGTTAGTTCTCTGCCGCGGCGCTTCTTGGGCACTTTTGTCTTCTCTCGTACCGGCAGTTGGACTGGATTTGAGCTGGGTACATCGTCTGGCCCATCGCGGTACACCGCTGTCCAAGTCACTGCCGAAGAATATCGCCCTTGAACCGAGTCGACCTTTCTCGAAAAATCGTTAACATCATCTTTACGTCCTCTTAAATCCACTCACCCTCTCACACGCGGAAGCGGCTGATCGCACTCCACAGCATGTTCGCAGGGCGACAACTCGATATCGCAGCACCGCATCGTAATACTTCAATCGCCTTTTTGGGAACTCGGTGGAGACGATCAAAATCTGTTACCGCGGGACTTATTAGCTGCAAACTTCTGGCTTATTGGCCGCAGCTTCCCAGAAGTTATTGGCGGCCAAACAGAGGCAGTGCTTCGCAATACACTGGTTCTGCGTGCGCGTGTTTGACAACAAATTCAGTCGGCTGGAATTTAGGTCGTACTGACCACAGCCGCCTACATGCGCAGTTCACGTCGGAAGCACATGACGGTGAATTATTGCGGAATCCTCACGCGCTTCGCGGAGTGGAATCGAGGCAGAATGCATGCGAGAGAAGGACATGATTTCCGGCGTGTACAGGGCCTGGATGCAAGTACACGGCGTTCGCATCCGTAGCACCTACCTAACCCAGAATCGCATAGATATTATGTCGTATCCGGTTGTCGAAAATGAACTCTCCAATCTCTTTCAGCGGACCTGCAAGGTAATCTCAGTGTGAGCGAAATGGCACGCAATTAGAACAGTACGATGCGGAATGTTTACTCACCGTGCATCTGCTCCACATCGAGCGCATTCGTGCACCAGCCGCGGATATCCCTCCGTCCGGGCCCCGACGCCAGGAAGGAGAACCGCTGGATGCAATATGCCGCGCGGGAACTGGCTCGTTGGACCACTGTAGTCCGGGAAGCACACAGTGAAAGGCATACAAGCGAGTTTCTCAGTGAACAGATCCAGTTTGTTCATCGGGAGGATCTGGGTTAAATTCGCACAGTTATTCAGACGCAGGACGATCGAAGTCAGCAAGACAACGGTGGGAGGAGGGAGGCCGGCAGACTCACGAGTGCGTTGCAGGACATGATGCGGTCGTTGCAGAGCAGTTCGAACTGCCGCATTGCGTCCCGCATGCAATTCTATAAATTTGCTCAACCTCAGGAGAATAGAATTTAGAGTTAATCACCCACGAGATGTTCGTCCGTTTCCTCTAAATAACAGTCTGGTCATAGCAGGCGAGGTCGACGACGAAGATGATCGCCTCCGCAGCGCTAAACAGGTGTATCAATTTCCGTTGCAGACCCACATCGTGCGGGCGCATGCCAGGGTAGTCGCCGTCCGGCGTTCGTTCTCGAGAGCAACCTCGAAATGTATTTCGGTGATGGCTGGTAGGGGATTAAATTGCACAGTAGGATGTCGACATCTGTTGGGGTGTATCCGGGGTCTGAGATGCGGAGAAGGGAGGAGAGGAAATATTCTAGGGATGTAGAATCACTTTGAAATCGAGACGAGGCGCGAATAGCTTCCTGGATGGCAGGATTTTCCCAGAGCGTGCGGATGGTAGCAGAGATGCCAAGAGTGAGACCTTGGTGCGCGTTGGACTGCCGGAGGAGAGTGGACACAGTGGCTTGAATTTTTGGGTTGTCGCAAATTTCGTCCAAAATGGCACTGTCTTCTGTTCACATCGACATACAAAGCGAGACGAATCACTAACCGTATCCCTTCAAGCATGCTGTTGCGTATCTCGAGGCAGAATCCAGCCGGTCCTGTGCATTGTAGCCGGCGCTGAAGAGCCGCACTTGACGCATGAACGTCGACTGGAGGGCTGCTTAGAAGGATAGCAGGCAGGGAGACTGAGCCGTATACCCACTTTCCCAGCATTTGTGGCCCCGAGAACTAGAACGGTCTTCTGGTTTCTGACGAGAAGACCATCCTTCCACAACAGTGTCGCGAGTTCCTGGCTATCTGAATGCGTTCAAGCCAGTCAACTAACGGGTAAAGTATGCAGATGAAAACGAACGTGCGGTAGCCGTATCAAGCTTTGGTGTGCGCGGCATGAAATTGGTGAGAATCTCGTGAGTTAATCTGCGTGAAGCGTCGAGACCACGGGGTGCAGACTAAGGTTTCAACGGTTTCCATTTAAGAACGTTTTCAAACGGTTTAAACCGTTTTTATTTCCATTTAGTTTGTGGGTGAGCACAAACTGTTTGTAAACGATTACGATTTAAACGGTTGTGATAAATCAATCACTTCCCACGGCTTGGAGGCTGGATTCTCACCCGCAAATTCCAGCCAGAAAAGCTGATAAGACGCTTCAGGGCCCTATCATAGTCCGGGACCAAAGATTGATGCGTAGGATCTGTGTGTTTGATGGCGGTGGGCTATATCGGCTAACACAATGCGCCTGCATCCCGCCGCCATCCCGACTTCACAACCTCATTGGCACACCTCTTTGTTAACAGGTGAGTTAAGGTGCTGTCTGTGACTTGATAATGGCAATGTTACTTGACTTGATCCCTCCAGATATACCTGAGTAATCTGCCCACAAAAATACCGCTTATAAACTGTTTTAAACGGTTTAAAACTGTTTAAATACCGTTTGCGTTTAATTTGCCCAGGTCCGCAAACGAAAACTAAATGGTTGGAGCCTTACAGGGCGCGCGTGGGCTGTTCGCGGGATCCCGGAATACGTTATGTTCTCTCAATTATGGTCGCCTGGATCGAAATCTGTGGGTTCTGGCCTATGTCCTCTTTCCGTTGTTTTCTCCCTCGGATTCGCATCCTCGTTTTGACCGCTACTGTTTTTTCTTTAGGGAGCTATTACTGGTTCCGATACACCATAATGCGGGGATCTACATATTTCTCCCCCCATCAGGCCTCCTCGGCTGTCGTACTCCTGCACTGACCCCGACTCGTCATCGGCATAAACTGGATATATACGGGGCGGTGGTTTGGCTCCCTTGTTTTCATGTTTGTTTTCTTCCTGCTGAGCTACATGTCATGCCGTCCTAGTTCCCAACCTAATTTTTTTTTTTTGAAACCCGCCAAGCACGGACTACTTCCGACCGTCCATTAATCTTCCGTTTGGACTACCTTCTGTGAGGCCGCGGACATGGACGTGTGCGATTTTAGCCCAGCTAGTTCAACACTCCTTGTTCGATTCCCAATCTCGGTGTTATGTCCCCCCGGGGTTCATTAATTGCCTTTTCTCCACCGGTCTTGACGTTGCAAAGGGTGTTTCGACCTAGACTTGAACTCTGGATCCTTCTCGCAAGTTTGCCCGTCCTTCGATTCCCAGGCCCAAAATACGTAAAATGGTGCCAGCTAACGAGCGGTACACGTTTCGCCCTTCTTCTCTCTCTACCACACCACCTCGGTCTACCTCCTCTCGCACCCCGTCCTCCAGAATCCCCGCGATACAATATGCCCTCTGCGATGAAGTTCTGGTACGTCGGGCTGACTTGAGATGACCTTCAGCTAATTGTAATGCGATCCTGATACAGCGCCGCTGTCCTTGCGCTCGCGGCGGCCGCAGCAGCAATCTCCAACGTCCAGGCCCCGCCGTCATCGGCGTCGGGTGCAACCATCACCGTTACCTGGTCGTCGGGTCCCTCTGACACGTATGTTGCAGCAGACACTCTACGCTAAACAAAGATAAATAACTCGGTGTCGGATACAGGAAACCGGTAACGATCGGAATCTGGAGCCCGGCTTTCGTGGGTGCTGTCCTTGCTTCATGACCAGTCGGATATAATTTTTAATTTTTCAGAATGGTTTCTTTGCGATCGCGAACAACGTCAACGCGCAGGACAACAAAGCGGTAATCACGCTCCCAGATCTCGTCGAAGGGTACGCTTTGCCAACCTTTCACCCAATTACCCATGTAGATATCTGGATGGGCGACCTCGCGCCGCATATTCTACGATATTCATTCCCGCAATGCTTCTGCTGCTAACTAACTCCCTCTTACATACAGAAGCGGATACTCCATTGGCCTGATCAGCATGTCCGACACGAGCGACGTCCTCGGGTCGAGCCCCGAATTTGCCATTGCGCCGCCCCCGGCAGAGGCCACCACCGCCACCGCCAAACCCGCGACGACGTCCAGCCACATCTGGCTCTGGAGCGAGTCGATGAGCATGAAGCCCGCCTCGATCTCCAGCTCCCACAGCGCGGCGAGCGGGAGCCACAGCGCGAGCGCCGTGCACAGCGGATCCTCAGCCTCAGCGTCAGTTCCCTCGTACTTCTCTAACGGCACACACTTTTTTTTCATTCGTCTGACTTTCATTTTCAGTGCCTCGCTATCCAAATCCGCCTCCGTCTCCACCGCGTCGCTCACCGCAACCTTCCCGTCCTTCTCCGTCTCCGCGTCCGCCGTGCACTCCGTCTCGGTCGTCTCCGCTGCGCCGTCGGTCCTTACCACCGCCAGCCCATCTGCCAGCGCGCATACCGGCGGCGCCCTTTCCGTCCGGAGCGGCGTCTCCGCCCTCGGCTTCGCACTCGTCATGGGCGGCCTGCTCATCAGCGCGTGGCGGTCTAACGAACGAATTCATTGAACTTCTTTTTGATCGGTTTTCGCGCTTGGCTCTGGACTTGCTTCTTCGCCGCTGGGGTTTACGTTACGTAGAGCTGAAGCTTCGTGAACCGTCCCTGTAGAGAACCTTGCGAATCCCTCCCTTTACGGACTTTGCTTTTTCTTTCTTTCGTTTACTGATCCCGTTGCTTTCTTACACGAACCCCCGTTCTGAATTACCCGTCCCTCCTTCGCGTGCATACCTTCGTTGCTAGTGTGGGAAAGTATCTAACCTCCTTCGAAATGTTAATACGGTTTTTGATGATAAAATCTCTAAGTCGCGGGTTCAAATGCACCAACCATTTTGCTGGATCCACGCAGCGATGGATACGACATTCATTTTTGTCCAGAGCAACGTGTGTTTGCGAAGTTTATGGGAAAGAAACTAGTCATGGTAATCTCGAAAACTATCGTGGTATGGATTCATTAGGTTCCTCGCAGTTTAGATCCACCGCTATGAAGACGATACGCCGGATGAGTTAGAAAAGGCTCAAAAACGCTACAAAAAGGCGACGAAAAAGGCTAAACCGGAAAACGCTGTGGTAAGCTCCCAAAACGGACTTATCACTTTGCTGACTATGACGGTGATACGAAGAGAATATTGAACAAGTGGTGTAGTGGGTACGGGAGGAATGACGGCGGCAATGCTCGATGCGGCCAGAACTACAACCAGTCAACCGGGCTTGTGGTGGTGGTTATTCTAACACATATATGAGTCCTTCCGGTCTGATTACGCTCACATTTGACTATCTAGGGCTGTGGGGCTGCCGAACCGGCTCACCATAATTCCGTCCCAAGCTCCGTCCCCGGAAGTAGGCTGCTTCACTGTCGGCATTGGTGTAATGCCTATCAGGGGTGGCAAATTTCTCGACGGCACAATTGTCTTCCGGAGTCTGGCATACATCTGACTATCCTTTGGCCGGGGATCGGCTAACAATACACTCAGGAACGAACCTATTTTAAACCCGGGTGAAACATTTAAAAGCGACCATGAACGACCTACGAAAGCCAGTTTCATTCCGTCACCTTAACTGCTTCAAGATGGCTCGTCTCGAGAACTTTATCTTCATTGTCTCGCTCCTCGCCCCCGCTCTCGCGTATCCTCTGAGTGTTTTTGAACGGTCCGTCGTTGCTCCCCAGTCCATCCGGTGGCTGATTGGAGTTATATCCGCAACAGTCAAATCGCGGCACGCTCCGTAAAGCTTATCCACTGCTGCGATGGCGTTGTAAACGCCAGCGATGTCCGTACTCGCACCCTCTCACCCAAAGTCTTCCCTTTCTCACTGACTCCTCGCAGCTCGAGGCGGTAAAGCTCATAGCCGACCTTGGAATTGTGCCGATCGACCCCAACACCGGCGTGTAAGTTTTCTGCGTGCTTCCCACCTCTTGGGCTACCTGACAATACCCGGGTCCTGCAGTGCCGTTCAATGCTCTGGAACCCCGGTTCTCCCAGGGTTTTGTGCGAAGCTGGTGTCCTGCATAGAAAACTCCCACGTAAGTGCCCGATCTTGGCAGGATCTTTGGCGACTTGGCCGCTGTTGTTCGCTAACAGCCAACCTTGCAATATAGGCTCCTCTCAGCATTGAGTGCGAGCAGCTTTTGAAACCTTCTTTCCCGTAGAGAACGCCCTCCCTTTACGGGCTTTCCTTTTCTTTCTTTCATACCTTCGTTGCCAGTGTTCGGTCCGACAAAGTAGATTACCTAGCCTCCTTCAAAATGTTAATACGGCTTTGATGATGGTGTTTCTAAGTCCGGCAGCCAAGTGCAGCTAGTGAGACATATGGTATGGCTCGCAACACACAACATTGGAGAAACCATGAAAAGAGACGATTGATTGCGACATTGCTAGGATCTCAACAAGATGTACAAGAGTTTCGACGTACATAGGCATAATCAAGCCTGATTGGACGATGGCGGGCTATAGATAGAGTCACGAAGGGAAATGCAGTGAGACGACTGCGCGCCTTGTGTCGAGAGTTTCGGGGAAATTGCTGAATGGCCGGAGAACTCAGCCTTCGGATGTAGGTTGGGGGACGATAAAAGACTGTACGAACGAGCAGTGTAGGATCTGAAGCTGGTGGGGACCGCTGAGAATTTCTTATTCGCGGTCGAGCCACTTTCCATTCGTTGGCGTTTTGCGGGTGTTCCTTCGTCGGCGTGCGTGGGTCACTCTCTGTTCTCGCGCGTTTCGTGGGATCGGCTTGCGGAGGAATATGGTCAGAATAATTTACAGAGGTGGATCTCACATACCGGAATCTATTTCAGCACGCCGCTGTGAAGTGATGGTGGTTGTTTCAGTAGGGGCAGGACATAATCGACAATATCGCCTGGACTTACCCAACCGCCTCACCAGCTGTCGAAGGCTTTGGGCCAGCAGGAACGAGGGTCGCAGTTTCAGCCGCGACCGGGAACAGGTTGCGCTGAACTAGCTGGATCATCCGGTGCAAATTCTGCGGGATCGATTTGCGGTCGTCCAAAACCGCCTTTTGCGCGCGATCGCGCTCCTTCTCGAACACGGACTTTTCTGCCTTCAGCCCGTCACGATCTCACTCCAACGCCAGAAACTGCTGTTTTATCATGAGCAGCTCATGTTCTTCAGCCTCAGACCTCTGCAACGCACTCATCTTTTCCGCAATCTCCCGCTTGTGCATCTCCTTCAGAGTCTGCATATCACGTTCCATTTCCCGGCGCGTGCCTTGTACATATCCTTTATCGCTGCGTCAGCCACTGCCCGCAGATCATCTATGCGGACCCATTTTCCTGTACAAGCGACTGTTTCAGCGCGGAAATCTGGGCTCGCAGGGCGTTGGCTTGGTTCCCAGCCACTTCAACGGATATCATGGGAATCTAGGGAGTGGCACGGGCAGCAGATAACGCGCGTTGGGCCTCTGCGAGTGGGCGGGCGGCGGCTGCGTACGGATCCGAGTCGTCAGAAGCATGCCACCCGACTCCGGGTCCTCCGTCTTCACCACGATGTTCGATTCCAGAGCCATAGAGAAGTAGATAAATCCTCAGAATAGGCTTTGAGCAGGTGTGGCGTAAGCTCGACAGAAACGAGATGGAAGAGTGAAAACAAAGAGAAGGCGTGGCCTGTTTGGCATCGGCATCATCAGTCGATCACGCGCGCCGTGGGCCGTCAACTCAGACACCATCTGGAGCATGGCTCTCTCATTCATGAGTGCTGTACCACCGGAAAATGGGAATCCCGGCCGCCTCAGCATGAATTAGCTGAGTAGATCTATCTAGTTTTTATGTGAATCTTGTGTGAATCGGTAAGAACTGGCAGTCTGGCTGAGATATCGGGAATTCTTTGAAAACATCCCAAAACAGAATATTTCCGTTCGCGCCTTCGGTACAGCCAATAGCTGTAAAAGCAACCATGAGTAACCCTTGCCGGATTCCCTCATAATGAGTCATGGTGTATTACCGAGGAGTTGAAATAATCAAAGTTTGCTTTCGGATGGACTCTTTGGACTTCCTGACATGGGCAGCAACACAATTATGGGTGAGGTTGTCCCACAAAAATGGGAAGAGAGGTTCTCGGGATGTTGGGGAGTAACTGTCAAATTTAAGCATGTCTCCGTCCTACGTAATCCCCAGTTCGTGTAGAAGGAAAAACTTTCCATGCGACGTTCTTTCAGCCACAGGGTGTTCGATTTGGACTTCTAACAGCGAGGCTTTCGGATTGAGCTGCACTTTAGAAGACAATAATCCGAGGCTGCGCACCTACTAAGCGGGGTACCCAGTTTGATTGAGCTGAACTTTCGTAAACCCTTTCCCGTAGAGAACCCTTCTCTTTACGGACTTTCGTTGTTTTCTTTCATACCTTCGTTGCCGGTGTTCGGTTCGAGCAAGTAGGTTACCTGGCCTCCTCCGATATGTTAATATAGTTGTTGGCTATAGAGTTCCCCAAGCCGGGCATCCAATTGTATTGCTTGTATTGGCGACTCGCCAGCGATATGATATGGCCCGCAACACACACAGCGTTTGAGAAACCACGAAAACAGACGATGTTTTGCGACATTGCTATAATCTTGACAAGAGTACAAGAGTATTGGAGTGCATATGCATAATCAAGCCTAACCAGGCGATGGCGGGCCGTGGAATCGGGAACAGATAGCGAAGAGATTGGTGCGATGTGCACCGAGGGCCGAGCGTTTCGGGCGAGTGTCTGAATGGACGTGAGATGTACTAGCGAGAAGTGAGGAAAAGTCTTGTGCCAGCGAAGGGATTGGAGTGGGACGACTGTGCAGCTTGCGTCGAGCGTGTCGGGAGAGTTGCTAAATGGAAAGAGAATTCAGCCTTCGGATGTGAGTAGGATGATAAAAGACTGTACGAACGAGCAGTGTAGGGTCTGAAGCTGTTGGGGACCGCTGAGAATTTCTTATTGGCGGTCGGGGCACTCTCCGTTCGCTGGCGTTTTGTGGGTGTTCCTTCGTCGGCGTGGGTGGGGGGTCACTCTCTGTTCTCGCGTGTTTCATGGGGTCGGCTTGGCGATGGAATAAGGTCAGAATATTTGCAGATGCGGTTGTCACCTACCCGAATCTTTTTCTGCACGTCGCTGTGAAGCGATGATGGCCCTTTCAGTTGCAGAATATAGTGGCACGGCATGATCAACAATATCGCCTGGACTTGCTCAACCGACTCACCAGGTATCGTAAGTTTTGGACCAGCAGGAACGAGGACCGCAGTTTCAGCGGCAACCGGGAACGGGCTGGTCTGAACTAGCTGGATCATCTGGTGCAAATTCTGCGCGATCGATATGCGGTCGTCCAAACCCCCTTTTACGCGCGATCGCGCTCCATCTCGAACACGGACTTTTCTGCCTTCAGCCTACCACGATCCCACTCCAACGCCAGAAACTGCTGTTTGATCATGAGCAGCTCATATTCTTCAGCCATAGACCTCTGCGACGCATTCATCTTTTCCATAATCTCGCGCTTGTGCATCTCGTTCAGAGTTTGCATCTTCTGGAGCGTGGATTTCATTTCCTTTATCGCTGTGTCAGCCACTGCCCGCAGATCATCTATGTGGACACGTTCCTGCGCCAACGATTGTTTCAGTGCAGAAATCTCGGCTCGGAGGGCGTTGGCTTGGTTCTCAGCCACTTCAGCGGATGTAATGGGAATCTGGGGAGTGGAACGGGCAACAGATAACACGCGTTGGGCCTCTGTGAGTGCGCGGGCGTCTGCTGCGTACGGATCCGAGTCGTCAGAAGACTGAGTATGCATGCCCGGGTCCTCCGTCTTCACCGCGGTGTTCGATTCCAGAGCTTAGATAAATCCGCAGAATAGTCTTCGAGTAGGTGTGGCGTACGTTCGAGAGAATCGAGATGGAAGAGTGAGAACAAAGGGGGAAGGCGTGGCCTATTTGGCATCGGCATCATCAGTCGATCACGCGGGTTGCGGGTCGCCAACTCCGATCGTCTATCCCATTTTCGCACATCCGCAATTGGCCGCATGGCGATCCACTTGAGTATCTTCTGATTCTCTTCCGTCCTGTGCTTCCCCCTGTTTTAGGTTTGGTCGCGCTTAGTTGGCTGGTAGGCGTGCCACTAGGAGTTTTCCAGCGAATCAACACCGAGGTCGGTGGAAAATATGTGTTAATCCAACTGACAATCGATTGATCGCAGACATTCCCAAATAATTAATTCCGGCAGAGATGATAGTGTTTCTCGTCAAAATGTTCCAATGGCCTTGCCGCTGATTCAACACGGAAAATACTACATGAACGGGGCATACGTGTTACAGGCGAGAAATTGCCTTCAAGCCCGGTCAATCTTGGCGACAACATCCGCGCAGAAGCTAGACATGTTTTGTAGGACGCCGGATTTTTCCATGCGGGCGATGAGTTGTTTGTATCCGCCATCCGCGAGGACCTCAAAGAATATTTCAACCGCAGTTACACAAAGAACAAGGACGCTAGGACGTACCTCCTTCACATCATCCAAACTCTGCACAGACGTATATGATGATCAGCCACAGATTGCGAGGACGACTCTGCAGGCTTACGGCTACTTTCCCCGCGGTAACAACGACGGGCTTCACAGCGGACATTCCCATCGCCTGCAAATTCTCCGCCAGGCCACTGTTCTGCTCCCACTGCACCACGGAAGTGAGGTGGGGAATAGTGTAGGAAAGGACAACAGACCCGTGTATATTTCAGCATGTGTTTCTGCACAACGGGAAGCGCTCCAAACTCTTGTAGGAATTCTCGCATTCGTTTGTAAAACTCTGCTGTGGATAGGTTAAGCAGGCACCTGTAGATGTTGATCCGAATGATATCTCCCTCCGATGCAGGAGTATCGATGTCGGTCACCATATCCGTTCCGAACACCGTGGTGGCCGTAAATTCCGGGGCAGTGGAGAATGACTTGGCCACCGCTTCTTCGCTGAGGCACTGGAAACCATCGGGACCGCATCTCCGTCGATAAATACAACACACACCTGCATGTAATGTTCTCGGGTCTGGCGATGATGAACGGCGGTTCAACGCATGCACATACACGGAGAGGGCATATTGTACCTCACACTCCACTTGCACCACTACGACAGGCTGCGATTCTGGAAACCCAGCTGCTGGTCGTCCGGTAATATCTGTAGCCCACGGGAGTGAGGTTGAGTGAAACGACCTGGATAATTTGTATGGTGCACCATATGCCACTTCAATACATTGCTCTGCGCGATGGGGCGCGCCAGAAGAACATCGGCCAGGGCCTCCAAGTTTGCTGCAAATTCTTTCGTCGATAGATGAGCGGGGACCGGGTGGATCCCGATGATGGTGTAGCGGTCCTTCGTGGTGGAGGCAGACATGGAATGAGGTACGATAGATGAAACAGGCGGGATGAATGAGAAGGTTTTTCCATGTGAGGCCGAATGGCAAACGGCCGTGGTATACTAATTTAGCCAACATGCCCACGGGTAAAGAATAGAAAGGCTCTTATCGACGGCATGATGTAAGACGGTTGGATAGAACTTCTGTGGCGAGTCTTGTGAACGGGGTCCAATGAATCAATCCACCGGAGCGTAATCTGGATCGGGCGACTGCAGATACGATACTTGTATAACCACAAAAAGTTATTTCTGCATCGAGTTCTCTTCGTAGGGTTGGAATTGTATAAAAGGATTGGCCAAAGTCACTCACGCTCCAGTGCAATCAAAGATGAAAAGTGACGAATATTAATATACATGGAAATTCAAAATAACACCATGAACTCCGCGACAGCTGGGCAGCTCGATTGTGATATAAGTAATGGTCGTGCAAGTCTCCTTCAAATTTCCTCCTCTTTTTTTGCGAAATATCCGCCCTTGGTCAGACAAAGACAGATTCTGGATGTGTTTACCGTTGCGATAAAATCCGAGATTGTCAACTTTCGGAGAAGTGGAAGCACTGAAGGTTTGTTTACATTGTCCTCTTTATACTGTATCCGTATAGTTTAATGGAGTGTTATTTCGGGGCTTTCGGGTCACCGCTCACGCCTCAGACATATTAATTCCAAACGACAGGAGCTCTGATTTCAACATATGGCGCCTTCACCCCTCTACCTTTACCTCTCTGACCGATGGGTTTGCGAGTCATATCCTTCTACTCTGTTTGACTATGCCCAGAATCTTCTGGCTCTGTGGCCAGGAATTCAATATACTTTTAACTTTCATATATTTCATCTTTGGGAAGGAAGCCACCTTACATGCGCCTAACGAATGGGTTGAAAGCGGCGGGATTACCGTATGCTCTAACCTTCTTCGACCTCATGACAGACTTGTCTCACAATTGCCTTGGATCTTGTGACTCTCCTGTGCTGGTAATTTCTGGCTAATGTGGTCAGTGCGGCAGAATTCCAAAAGTTTAGGTCACAATCTCTGCGCCACAGCTACGTTTTTAGCACTGTCCCGTAACCTTTCCGATCTGACATCATACCGACCATTCCTCCTTCTAAGACCATAAAAATGTACCGTCCAATGTGCTGCCCGGTTCCCAGGCCATCTCACCCCACATCCGATGTCGCCATCCGCACGCAAAGACATCTGTCAGGTCTTACCTCACGATGAAAGAGTTCGAGGCCAAACTCGAGGGAATAATTGACGAGGTGGCTCTGCTTCCAGTAGTTCAGAAGCTGCTCAAGCTCGAGATGGTGCTCACTGCGCACGTTGATTACTACTCACGCCAGAATAAATACCTCTGTTCGCCTATAGCTGTTTCAGGATGACCGATTGGACGACCATGCCAAAGCATTGTGAATCGCCCCAGCGGAGCCCGTCGTCTTAGTCATGGCTCAGAGCGAGGTTAGTACTGTGCACCTATGGCTGGTCCCTGTCCGTTGATATATCCGACATGTTATCTACCCCGCCTGCCCCAGACTGCAGATCAGTTGATCGCAGTACGTCCGATAATTTGCGGCGCGATATCAGATATCTGGTTTGAAGTTATTCTAGGCGTTCGGAAACCCAGAGGTTCAAAAGGTTTTCGAACGTGGGAAGGAATTTGGTCTGCACAGAGGCACCTGTGCCTTCGGCGTGGATGTCGTGCCAAAAATCGACTCCAGCGTCACACCAACGGGCGGTATTCGCGTAATGGGCTTTTACAACGTGCCTCCCTACGTGTTCTCCGAGCAACATTTCCAAAAGCACCACGTATTTATGGACAATGCAGTCGCCCTCCCTGCCATGCAGAAGAATTTCCGAAAATTGGAAAGGGTGCGTCGTCTCTCATCGGGAGTAATGCACCACAATTTTGTTTGACTTTCAGTGGCAGTACAATAACTATCTGGACGACGCGATTCAAGGCTTCGGGTACCCGGCAGCTCAGCCTCCAATTGTATACCGGGCCGAAAGTGAGGTAGGGCGATTTTTGTTTTAAAACTGCTGTATCGGTGGTTGGTTCTGAATGTCCTCAGAGCTTGGATAACGCCATCAAGGTATGAAGTGCGACTATAATCTATCCATTCGCCAAACTCACCGAGTCCGGCATTCAGGTCCTGTCAGATGCAGAACTTCACAAATCTGTCCAGGAAGGTGGGAAGTATTTCAGCCTCAACACAAACAGCTTTGCCTTCAGCGTGGACGTCGTGACGAAGATTGATAGGTCTTAAGGATGGAGCCCGAGATTATGATAGGCCTCTGTTGAAAAGGGCGTGTATCACCACTATGTAGTCGATATTCTTGCTCCATGTACTTTTGTTTCCCACATGAAATTTGCTCCCGGATACTCATGTCCTTGTGAAATAATTTATCATCATTCATCATTTAATAGAGGCAAGGCCTCGATGTGCTGCGTCAATGAGGCATGACCACGATCTTCCTTATGCGAAGGTGCCCGCCTATCCTTTTTGGTCGACTAGGTGGAAAGAGAAACTAGAATAATTTCAACACAATTGTCTGATAGACGATAACTGGACCGGACCAAGCTCTATCCAAATCACTGTCCGCCCCCATGCCGATCTAACGAACAAGGAGGGAGTTAAACTGTTATCGCGTCTGTGTTAGAGTCCTAGCCTTTGTAACCCTGTGCATACATCAATTATGAGTCATTCCCGTACTGTCGTCGCCATTTCTGTGGGCGTATCATATGGGCGCCGCGCTTGATTAGTGCATGAAGTGGTATCTATTGCCTCCTGACTCAAAAGCAAAAAAAAACATCCAAATTAAAATTTATCCCAAAAAGAAAAGAAAAAAACAATTTCAACATTAAATGAATAATATCTAAAGAAGCAAGTCGACGACCAGAACCAGATTCAAATCGAATATCTATCCCATCAAGTAAAGGACCAGACCACCGAAATCACCCCATCGTTGATGTAGTTGGGATCAAGCGCCGCCATTGCGCCCTCAGACAAGTCGATGCCATCGGCACCCTGGCAGCCCGGGCACAAATCCTGTACGCTGACCTGAATGGTCCGGCCTTGGTCTGTGGCGGTACGAATGCAATTCAATACTGATGATTAAGAAGAGGGAGGGACACGCACACTGAACATTAACCGTCTTTCCGCAATGGGAGCCGCCATCCCAGTGTCCCGTTCCGAGTGCGACGATGAAATCCTCGTTCTGAAGAGGGCTACCGCACGCACCGAACCAGCCATTGGGGTCATAATAGGTCGCTGGATAACAAGGCGTAAATGTCACAAATGCAAAACAGAGATTGGGAAAAAAAATACCGCGGCCGTTGAAGGACTGGCCTCCACCGGGAGGAGAGCCCCCGCCTCCACCGAGGCAGAGGACTTGGCCGGATTGAAGGTCTAACGCAAAAGAAAATCGGCGAAATTGACATGACAGGTTGAAGAGGACATACTCGTGCAGCCACCATTGATTGACGGATTCAATGCATGCAGCTGAGAATCGGAAACCCCAGCAGGTGTCGCCCATCGCGACAGTATATGTATTCCCACATCCCCCGGCACCGCTGACGCAGAGGATTTGGCCGGGTAGAAGATCTTGCGGAAGGAGAAACCTCGGAAAATTGACATGGCCAGGTGGAAAGGGAACACACTCGAGCAACCAGCATTAATTGACGGATTCAGTGCATGCAGTTGAGCATCTGAGACTCCATTCCGTGATTCGATGACCGCACAGGTGTCGTTGGCCACGACAGTATAAGTCTGCGCACATGTAGAGGCTTTGCATGTGGAAGTCCACCGGAGTCTGAATATCCTCACCCTGCCGAATATCCGTAGGTATCCAGCTGCCCAGCGACAGTAGAAGATTGGTGCTAGTTTCAGGATGGTCTTGGCGTTTATCGTTTAGCAGGGACTCCTTTCAGGCGGCCACAGGTCGAGTTAGGACTCTAATAACACTCGTCCAAATCTCCACCATCGCGGGGTGGGACTGAATTAATCTCTGAGGAAAGAAGATGATTCGAGAGTGATACCCTAGAGCATCTACCGGAGCCACACACAGAGCAACAGAGTCATAGGCAACATGAGAGGGAAATGGAACGTCAGTCGGACGATCCCATGGACACAACCACGCAGCCCCTGCGATCCGGACTCGTGAGTCAGTCCTAGGTCCTAGGTCCTTGTCGGTGTATGTAAATTCCCCGAGTCGATTTGATGCCAAGAGTCCGGACCCTGCGGCGAAACAATATCATCAAAAGAAGACTCGGAGGAATTCCGATTTCCTGTTTAACGTCCCGTTTCTTGCGCAATGAGCGAAGAGATCTTGATGCTTGATTTGTGCCTCCCTAAAAACCTGTTTGTCAATCACTTAGCAAAAAAAGAAAGAAAAAAAAGTGTTCAATGATCGGCATTCTAGAGCTCCCACGGGCCGGAAACTAAATACATGTAGAACGGCAATTACGGGCGTCGAACAAGGTAATTTATTCAGGTAAGCGATCTACATTGAACATCCGCCACGCACCCTTAAGCTTTTCAACAGTCCATTCGGCGGCGCGTGGCGGGCTCAACGCGTCCGCAAGCATAAGACAGCCTGACAAAATTCTTGAGCAACTGCAGAACAAATGCAAGAGCAAGAATCGGTTCAGGTTCCAGAGAGCCAAATGAGTGAAGAGTGGGAAAAAGGATCATAAAGTTGAACATCAAGAGACATACCTCTCATACAACAGCTGAATAGGGATATGAGTACCTACTTGCATGTCATGAAGTGTGAGTACACTGTGAATCATCTTGATGCCCACCTTGCTCGTGGAAGAAAAAGAGATTTGCGGTGTGGGTCCGACCATACCACTGCTTTTGGGCTACTGGAACCGTTATAAATAGTGATTGTCAGTTATATACACGGTACATCTCTACGGCCGATTTGTTATTAGAATAGTTTGATACCACTATAGCCTGTTTCGGTTTATTCCGGCCACACCGTGACAAGGCCAGGAGATAGCGATGGGAAATATGGCGGTTTCACCAAACGAAGTTTGACCCAGGATCTCGTTTTGATGAAAAGAAAAACGGATTAATCCGACGGTCTTTGTAATGGAAGTGTTCGAACTGTCGGAATGGGACTGCGCGGTAATACATCCCCTCTCCTTCTCGCCTCGACCGATCGATTGACACAATTATTGATTGGTGTTTGCTTGTCATGTTGCAGGCATTGTTTCATTACTCACTCATGCTCCGATGGAGTGACTATCTCGGTTCCAAAAAAGGAGTTTTTATTTGAACACGCTGGGTCTTTTACGCAGAACCGTGTGTTAAACCTAGCTATACGCGAACTTTATCGCGCCCTCCAGGTCTGCGATGATGTCCGCCACACTTTCGATCCCAACGGAATACTAGTTGGACTGATCAGCACAACGAAGACCGAGAACTTCTCGAGCGACTCACACGAATCATGTCGTCGTATACCCCGGACGACGCGCGCCCCTCGGGGTGAGCTGCGACTGCACCGTGACAAACGGGATAATAACCAGTATTTTCGCATCCCTAGACGAATACAACCCATACCGTGAATTCGCTATACGGCGTGGAAGCAGAGGCGCGTACCAAGATTTGCGAGGTGGGAAGCCAGATTCTGGATAATTGCCGAGGCCTTTTCGAACCCACCTTCGACACGGAAGGTCAGCATGCCGCCAAAGCACCTAGGACGCAAGGCCTTCAGCGCCAGTTGATGTGAAGGGTGACTGGGGAACCCAAGGTACGTAACCGAGAGGACTCGTGGGTGTGCTCGAGGAATCTGGGGTAGTCAGAGCATATTGAGAGACCGCGAAAGGTGTACTTCGCGAGGGGGGAATTTTCGCAAACGTGCTGCGCGCGCAAGCTCAACTTTCAACACCCTGCAGGGTCATGAATGCCGATGTGGCGCTCAAGCAGGGGCCGAGGCCTCGAAGGCCCTGACCATAGTATATGCGTGAACAAGGTGAGCGAAGGGAAACTACAGCATAATTCAAACCTACCTCAAGCCGGACCTGCAGTGCAAAACCGATCGGGAACCCGATTTCCGCGAATTTGGCTCCTCCGTATGCTGAGGATCGGGAACGTGTCCGATTTCCTCCAGTAGAATTTCCTTGGTGTGCAGAGTTGAGCTCGGCATGCAGACAACCGGTGATCCAGCCACTTTACCTGAATCTATAATCACCCCCACTAGCGTTGTTCCGTGGCCGCCAATCCATTTTGTGGCGCTATGCACTTGGGAGTCTGAAGAGTCACCTATTGACCGGACACGCGCACCAACAATATCCGCACCAAGAGCGATGGGTTGAATCATGTAGCCTGTAACATGGCGAGGCGCAAGTTCACGGGGCAAGACAAAGGCGAACCCCTCATCCCGAGAGTATTGTCAACGACGAGGGAGATCCCGTGGTCATGCGCCACCTATCAGAGAGCTCAGTGTTGAAATCTGTGGGGTCTGGCGACAGCCTCGTAGAAGCTTGTTTCAGAACGGAGGAAGACCAGGGTTTGTGGGCGCACCTTAATAATATTGTGGGCACATCTTAATAATATTAGCCCGGATTCCACGGCCCGGTTCGCATCCTTGAAGTACAACTCTGATCCCGCGTGTGCAACGTTTCGGAGATTGGAATAGTTCGAATACTCAGCAGACGTGAATTTTCTTGAGTGCCCAGCTTCCTGGCCGCTGACATTGTGCAAGGCGCGCTTAGGAAATGGGAATTTACCGATTTGAACCCATCACCGTGGTAGCAACGCCGGTGCCAAACACATGCATGCAGAAGATGGCCATCAGAAAAACTTTTTCACAGTCACGGCTTCAACATCCCTCATCCTTGACGATGAGCCGCGGGACGCCGCCACACATTTTCAGTCGAATAGACCATGGGACTCCACCATCCATCCCCGTCGCCCTCCAGCAATACAAGTAAGATCCCCTCATTTTTATTCGTTAAACAATAAATACTTACGCTCACCGCCAGTTCCTATGTCGAGGACCCGAAGTGGCAGATTCGTTTCACACTTATGTGGTGCTCGGTGCTGGCTCTCAGTGTCGTGCTAGCGGCGCCACGTGTTGTGCGCGGGCTGCTCACTGGCGCCGCCTTTGCTGGAGTCGCAGGCGTGCGTGTGGCTGCATTGTATGCGCCGCTGGCATCGGACGACGACAGAAGCAGCACCCAAAGCACCATCGTCGGCGACATAAAGATGGGCACCGGACGCGTTGGACGGCCCCGAAGAAACTGGGTGTACACCGCCGCGAGTCTGCTGAGCAGCTTCGCACTGTGGAGTATCCCAGGCATCGGCCTTAACCTTGGACAGCGTGCGTCGAACGTCGAGTTTCACGATTATGAATATAAATCCAACCCGTTACATTTTCAGTGCTCGTGGTTATGGCATACAGTGCTTTCACCTTGGTCTCCATCATTCTCAAGGCGCCGCTCATGTCGAATCCCAACCGCGCAGGTATGCTTACTTTGTCGGGACTTTTATTCGTATTTGCTTAATATTTCCAAGGTTTTCTGGCACTCGCGCAGCTGCCCCCGGTCTTCCTCTTCGCCATGAAGAATTCCCCCGCGGCGCTCCTACTCGGTCCTGGCGTCGACTACACCAAGCTCAACTACCTCCACCGCTGGGCGGGCCGTGGGCTCTTCATTGGCGCAGTTATCCACGGTGCACTCTGGATACAGAATCATCTCGTCAGTCTGCTTGTACAGGCGGTCCTGCTTCCTAATCAGGCATCTACCCGCAGACCTACAAACTCCCCATTCTGACCCAGCAGAAAGAAGCGAGTGGAGTCGCCGCGCTGGCGGTTCTTTGTATCATCGTGATCAGCTCCGTGGGCCCCCTCAGACGCTGGTGCTACAGCCTTTTCCTCGTCGTACAGTAGGTCACATTTTGCTACCCATCTATCTTGTTCTCACCAAGCATCGCAGCTTCCTCACCTTCCCCGTCTTCTTCGTCACCATTTGCTACCACACGCCCTTCGCGTCCCCCTGGATCATCCCCCCAGTCGCATTCTACGCCTTCGACGTCCTCCTCCGGCTGCTCAAATTCCGCGTCGTCGTCGCCCGCGTGCGCGCATACGAAGGCGACATGTCCGTCGTGCGTCCTTCCTTCCTTTTCTCCCTCTCCTCCTCCCCTCTGTCCCCGCTGACGCACGCACCCCGCAGATCAGCATCCCTGCAGCCGCCACGGGCTGGCGCGCAGGCCAGCACGTCCAGGTCCGCATGCTCCTCGGCGGGGGCACGTCCGCGCAGGCACACCCGCTCACGATCCTCTGCGCACCGCCCGACATGACCTGCCTCGTCCCTCCTCCGGGCCTCCTCCTCGCCGCGCGCGCGCGCGGGCGGTGGAGCCGGGCGCTGCACGCCTTCGGGTCTGAGGCTGCTGACTGCTTTACCCCGGGCGCGCAGAGCGTCGACACCGAGGTCGGGGTCGAGGACGAGTTCGAGGAAGATGAGGAAGAGAAGGAGAACGATGCGGCTACGGGGCGTGCGGTGCACGCCATCCTCGACGGGCCCTACGGCGGGCCCACACTCGACGCAGGCGCCTACGCGGCGGTGTTCTTCCTCGCGGGCGGGAGCGGCGCGACCGCCATGCTGGGGCAGCTCGACGACCTCGTGGGGCGGTGTGTCCGCCGCGGGCGCGCGCGCGGGGAGAGGACGCGGCGTGTGGAGTGGGTTTGGTGTGTCCGGGACGCGGGTACGTGTCTATAGATTTTCCTGATGTTACTCTAGCACAGACACTGACGGTGTCGGACGTCTAGATGCGTTAACCTGGTTCGCGCCCCAGCTCGCGCAGATCGCGGCTATGGCTGCGCGGCCCGGGAGCGGTCTTGCGCTGCGGATCCGTGTGTTCCTCACCGGCTCTGGGACTTCTGCCGCCAGCGGCGTGCCCGACTGGGAAGTGTGCGTCGGGCGCCCGATTGTGCGCACGCTGCTCGATGAGCTGGTGGACAGCGACGACGCCTCCTCCGTGGGCAGCGTGAAGGACGTGGAGCACGGCGCGGGCGCGGGGGGAGGAGGAGGATATGCGGTGTTCGCGGCGGGGCCGAGCGGACTCGTGCGCGAAGCGGGGAATGCTGTGGCGCAGATGAATCTCTGTCGAAGGGCAGGCGTGGACTTTTGCGCGGAGCCGTATGTAATTTAGCTTTCGAGGATGGATTTGCATGTACTGCGTTGGTTCGTTACAGAGTAATTTTACAATATGATGGATCTACAACATGAAATATAATTGAAAACGCTAAGGAAGAAAAAGGCAGGCTCGTAATTGGGATACAGCACAGAACGGGAAAGCATAATCAAGGATGAATTCTCCCATGCTCAATGGCACGCCATTCCCCTGCTGGCGCTTTCTTTCACGCCTCCGGCCAAATTGACATGAATCGTCCCGGAGAAAATAAAGTGCCCGAGCGCCGCACCAAAAACGGTCGCCAGGATCAGATACGCCTGCATCAGAGACGGTCAACGAGGCATGGTTACGAGACAACTCGGGGAGGTACATTGTAGGTCATGAAGACGAGCATGAGGAAGAAGGAGAGGAAGACGGAGGCGCCGTATAATGCTGGGCGAAGGAGGCGGAGCGAGCGCGGCACTGGGAGCCTGGGGGCGCGCGCACTCAGCTATCCCGTCAGGGTATCCCGAATTGCTCAAATAACTCACCCCTGGGGTGCCTTGCGCGTGTGCGCTGCATCATCACTTGCAGTTGCCACTTCCCAGCTGAAGCCGTACGCGGTGGCGGCGAGCTCGCGCGCAATGCGGGCATCGAGGGTCTTCTGGTATGTGCGGAGCCCTTCGTAGAACGCCAAGGCCCATGATCGCAGCGCAGGAGATGAGGAAGGTGAGTGTGGAGCTGACGTGCCAGGTGCGGAACACGATGCAGGTGTCGACTATCTGCCAGTTCCTATGTAATCAAGTAGCCGCACTCGCACCCGTCGTAATTGAAAGGGAGGGAGGGCGCACCAGAGCATGTTCATGGAGCATCTTGGCATGGGCATGGAGTGGTCCATTGCAATTCGTCTTCAGGTGGGTGACGTGAAAGGTGGGGAACGTGCAAGGCTTTTGGAATTGTACGGGTTTAAGTCTATTTCAAGGTCGGTGGGACTTTGCTCGAGCTTCTGATCCATATCGAGGGCCGTTCGTCCCTGTGCCTCAGTTCGTCCCTGAATCAGCAAATACCAATCGCCTGAAGGAGCTGCAACATTCCTCCAAGCACCCTCAAACGCGATAAGTATCCAGGAATGACACTGGGATTTCTACATGTCATAAAGCGCGTATCGCACACGCAGAAATAATATACAAGAAAAAGCATCTTCAATGTTATGTTCGACGCTCAATGTATACCAGCCACACCGCTGACATACCGCCCAAACAGCATCTCACCCACGCCAAAGCCTGCTACAACGGATATAATATACGCAGCCTGGAACGTCCTGCCGTGCACGCACATCAGCACCCCGTAAAATAAAATATACATAAAAGACAAACGCACATCACGACGAGCATGAACGCGAACCCAAACAGCGCCTGCAGCGCATACAGCGCGCCGCGCGGAACGTCGTACGCGAGGACGAACGGCGGCGCCTGAAGGCGCGCCTTCGGGTTGGAGCTCGCACGGCGCACGCGCAGCGCCCACTGCGCGGAGAGCGTCGCACGGTACATGGCGACCGCGCGCTCGGCGATGGCGAGGAGGAAGAGCCCGATGCAGGCGCCGGCGACGGCGCCCCCGCTCTGTGGCGCCCAGGAGCTGAACCAGAGGGTGTCGCCGAGGGGCGTGAAGTGGAGAGCGGTCATCATCATGCTGCCCATGGACGAGTTGGTGGTGCTTGCCTCGTCGTGGGCGAAGGCGCTGGGCGCGGAAGCGAGCGCGAGGAGGAAGAGCATTGAGCTGGGAAATTGTAAGCCGGATTCACAGAGGGTTCAATGTAGGCACACGTTTAACGACTATGCACGGCGCTCGAGTCTAAGAGCAGGGAAACGACAAGACGCGGAAGGAGGATGCGTGTGACAAGAGAATACCAACCTGTGATACCTGGGAGTTTCAATTGGTCGGATCTCCGAGCCATTCACCGAGTCAAATATTGATCAGTAACCAGGAGAATGGGTTCGCGAAACAGTAGCCGATGTAACGTCCCTTGGTGACCGGAATAAAAATGAACCAGAGTTCTGGGACTTACCAAGCAATAACGGAGGGTCACGTGTAGATGTCACCAAGATGAAGTAAGCAGATTGCTGCGGACAGCGATCAAGACACCGAGACGAGCGAGGACGGGATCCAGTTTCATGAGGACTGCGCTCTCGCCTTTCCCCGTCCTCTGAGACCTAGGTTCTTGCAGACATCCAGTAAGAATAGCCACCAGACTAAGACCAAGCCCAGAGGAAACGGAAATCTTGTAGGCCAGAACGAGAGCTCAGAACGATTGACAAGGAGGACGGGGTCCAGTTTCGTGAGGACTACGCTCGCGCCTTTCCCCGTCCTTTGTCTTGCAGGCATCCAGCACGGGGCAGACCAAGATCAAGTAGTCTTGCGTCGTGATATCAGGCCAGTGCGAGAGGGGAACAGAGGAGAGCAGAACAGATTGACGCGGACGAGAATGGAGGAGGACGGGGTCCGGTTTCGTGAGGACTACGCTCGCGCCTTTCCCCGTCCTTTATTGAGAAACCTTCTTGCTGCACAGCGAGCGAGACCCAAGTACGGAATGGACGAACGGGTGAGACTGGACAGCCGGGGGAAAATAGAGGGCGACTACGAGGAAAGTATGAGCATGAGTGTGAGTGGGAAATTGAATTTTCGGCGTACCACGACGCCGAAGCAGGAGCTCTAGGTGGCATCGTTGACAAAGATGCTCGAAGAGTCGCCGATTCGGTGGGCGGTCAAAGCCAGAGCCGGGCAGCAAGCAGTCTTGAGTTGGGAACGACCGATATCCAGTCGAAGAAGAAGAGAAAAAAACATAGCGGACGCAGCACACGCTGCAATCTAGGCATGAGGCATTTGTGCGGAACGGGCCATGAGGCGGGGACGGGTACAGAAAGGGGCGAAAGAACCAACAGGAACATTTGACGTTACTGCGAAAAAGGAGAGAGAGGTGGAAGAAGTCCTGAGGGAGCAGAGACAACGTGAGGGCAGTGGGGAGGAAGGAAAGTGGGAGAACCGCTGCGCTGTCAGCCTTATGATGTCGGACGAGCCATTTGTGTCATTGGCTACCGTTCTGCCGGGTCCCATCACACACAGCCAAGACATACCAAATTTGGACCGTTGCGCGCTGTTTATAATCCAGACTGTCGGTTTATGTGGTCCAGGCTGATCCAGAGACATCCTTGCCGCCTACTCCAGACCCTTGAGGGCCCTCAGAATGCGAGTTAAGCGCTGTAAATGTCCAAAATTGGTTGACTCCGAGCCGATGTCGCCATGATCCTGAATGTTCTCGGCCAAATGTCGCCAGAATTGCACCGGATTGCACCATTGAATTTCTGATTTAATTTGCAGGACGACTGGTCTAAGTGGACGAGTCAAACCTAGCAGAAGATGCCGTGGATGTCAAGTAATCATCAAGCTAATTACAGAAGGCATACTCTCGAGTCTCTGCCCAAGGACGCTCGCTCCAACGGGGTTCACCCAACTACGCATTCAGGCTTTATGGGATGGTATAGCATTGCCTCGTACACAGTACATGGGAAAATAATAATCGAACTCCCGATCAAGCTCAGCCCGAACGGACACGATCGGATTATGGTTCAAACAACGATGGGCGCGAAAGAACCTCGCAGGGATCTTGCGTGAGGAAGCGATGTGGGCATCGAACTGTAACGAATGTAAAACAAAGCTAGTGATAGAAAATCCATGCAACAATTCGCTGTCTGGGTAATCTGATCCTTATCTTATCAGTGCCACGCATTGATCCGGCGGAGTTTGGATGATATGATAAGAAAAGCACGACAAAAAAAAGAAATGCCAAAGGGCCATGGGCAGAGCTCGAGTTGAAAACAGTTGTTGGTAACTATTAGCATTATCGACGGCCGACAAAAGAGTCTCCAAACTGTGAATGAATAGTAATTATAAGTACTAGTACCGTGTTGCAAAGGTGTTTGTTACATTGTACTATAGATGTAGCCTTTCGGTGCGCATCCGTGCGTTGTCCTCGGGAGGAGGTGCTCTGGAGCTCCTTGGGAGCGGCAGATACTCAGCCAGTACTAGCCAGTCCAAAGGGTGTTTTCGCTTCCCACTGTTGATCTTGGGGCAAAAGACTTTAGTCGGATTTAACAAAGTAATATTCGGATTTGATATTCGGCCTCCGCAAGTGCAACTAGCCTGTAGTTTACCCGGTGACATGTATGGAGATCGCGGTTATTACATAAACATTACATAAACATCGGAGTTTGAATGTTCCCCAAGGCTTTGAAACACTTCAAACTCGCTCACGATATAAATCTTGGACGCAAAATGAGTTAAAATTCTACTCCAAGGATATCTGCCTGTTTGTAATGGGTGATCCTGTCCACATTGGAGCTGGGACGAAAAGGCTGCTCGGTAAGCAGCCGAGCCATCAAAACTCGGCATCGTTGTTCCTTGCGTTTGTCGCTGAGACTTCGCAGGAAAAGATACTCATTTTGGGTCACTGAAATTGAATGTTACCACAAATTGTGGAAAGACGCATCCTGAAAGTCCTCTCGACATTCGTGATTTTTTTGATTATATAATAACTTCGATCTCCAATCACGGATCACGGGTAATCGACAGACTACAACAAAGCGAAGTATGAGTTCAAATATTGTTGTAATGTCTGTTTATAAGAGACTAAAGTGCAACGCCTCCGCGTGCTTTCGAAATCACTTCGAGTCCTGAACGTCCCGGTAACCTTCCAACGCCGCCGCTTTCACCGAACATCAGAAAAATGTTCCTGGTGCCATGGCCAAACTTACACAAGCAGCATCAACCCATCAAAAAAAGTTTTTCACCGCGTCACATGCCTGTGTCAAATAGGACGTCTTCTTGGTTTCATCCTACCCCCAACTCCGTCCTCCTTCCCCAAAATGCTGGCCGCTACATCCCTTATGCTCGCGAGCTTGGTCGGTCTCGCCACTGCTCACTTCCAGCTTCAATTCCCCCCTCCTCGTGGGGTTTTTGTCGAAGACGACGAACCCTCGTTCTGCGGTGTGTTCCCTCGTCCACGAACCCCTTTACCTCGCTGAACTCTTACTCTAGACGGATACGACAACCCTGCCAGCAACAGGACGGTGTTTCCCCTGACCGGCGGGTTCTACGCCCTGAACTCGGAGCATACTTCTTGGACTGGTGCGTCTTTCTTTCCTTTCTCCTCGCGCCTCCTAACCCTTTGACTAACGAACGACGACAGCGGCGGTCTTCCTCTCGACCAAAGCGAACCCCACGACCTTCCAGGACTTTTCGGACATCGTTCCGTTCTACCAGGCGTCGGGAGCCGGTGTCTTCTGCCTTAACCTTGATCTCTCGAAGACCAATGCTACTGGCCTCACCGATGGACAAAACGTCACCCTCGAGGTACCTTCCCCCCCTTCCTCCCTCTCATCGTGCCCTCGCGACTCACCCACTCTCTTTTACAGATCGTCTTCGACGGCGGGATGGCAAACTATTCCAGGTATCTTCTACCCCACCTGTACTGTTTTGATGCACCGTATTGATGCCTTTCTCTCTTTCTTTCTTTCCAGTGCGCTGACCTGACCCTCTCGAGCACCGCCAAGATCCCCACAAGCGTAGCCTGCAAGAACGTCTCCGGCACCGCCGACGACGACGGCGGTTCCTCCTCCGGGACCGGCACCGCTACTGGGGCAGGGGGTTCTGCTAGCACTACGCCCGGCGCGGCGTTCCCCCTCCGTGTTGAGGGCGGGTATTTGGCGTTCCTCCTCGGTTTGATGGGTGTTGCGGCCGTCGTTGTTTGATTCGATGTCGTTATGCGAGTTGATGTTATACGATACCATTGCCAACGAATTCATGAGAGTTTTTCAATTGCTCTAGTTATAGCTCTAGTTATTTTCGTCCTATTACTAGTAGCTAACGCCGTTGACAACGTTGACACCAAAGACCCCATGGCCATAATCTATCATTTGTGGATGAATGTATTATTATGCTCCTATCAGTTTACAGCTAAGATTGTCGTTGAACTAGCCTGAATTGGATGTATGGACGACGGCACGGATGACATATTCCGTTGCCTTCCACCCGGCTATCCCGAACTGAGTTATGCCTGGGGTTACCTCGACGACGTCTGCATCGGAATGTCCGTCCCGACTTTAGCAGAACAGAATTACCACGCGCCAATGTAAATCCCCATGAACACTTGCCAGTGAGGAAGTTGGCCGCTCTTCTACTGGTGTGTCCTCCGTCTCGGTTCTTTCGAATTTTAGTCAGATAACCCTTCGGGCGCATCCATCCTCGAAATAGTCCTTTCGATTGAATCAAGAATATTTATTTATTCGACAAAAGAGCATGCCACAGTCACGGTTGGCTATGGTAAAATACAACAACAACACCACGGCGGGGGATAAATTCTACCAGTACGTCCTCTGTCTCGCGGCGTACTGTAGTGCGCCGGTTCTTTCAAATGTTAGTCAGATAACCCTTCAATGACTTCGGGCGCATCCATCCTCGAGACAGTCTTTTCGAATCAGGAGTATTTAATATTCATTCGACAGAAGAGCATGCCACAGTAACGGTTGGCTATGGTAAAATACAACAACATCATGGCGGGGATAAATTCTCATTGGCATAAACGTGATTCAGCACTTGCACTCGCCGGGCTTGCACGCGCAGCTGGAGAAGTGGTTAGGACTCGGGTGCGGGAAGGAACAGTCGTCGGAACACACCTAGTGCCGCAGTTGCAGGTATTGCTTCCGCAGTTGGCGTGGGAGACAGGGACTTGGGTCACCTATGGATGGTTCGATCAGAACCACAACGAGGAGAGGCAGACAACACGCACAGCAATCATTGGTCTTTGAGAGGGGATTGGGAATTGGCAGGTGGTTAATGTGGGGTAAAAGATGGGTGGAGAGCACTACTGACATCGGCGTTTCTCATGCCTTATTTATACCCAGACGCGTGTTTGCGTATGTTGCAATTTGTGCTGCTCATTTTCCGATCACCGTGCGCTCGTAGAACGCCCCACACCAATAATATATCTATGCCGTACCATTTTAGGTACTCATTCAGCTGGTACTTATGGAGTATAAATTCCTAAAGGGAACGACAATATTAAGAATTTAAGATGCGAGATCGTATACATACGACGTTCCAAGAAGCCGGGTGTGTATTCGGAATTCAGGTGGTACAACAGCAGGGAAACTGACCCAGCTTTCTTTGCCCAAATTCAATTTTAAACCAGTGGCGCCGTAGGTGCCACCTGCCAGGTGGTGCCTGGGCTCAGCATTTGCCGTTATCTAACCAATCTCGGAAGCAACCCCCCATGTGCAGGAAATTCGCGAAAGGGGATGGCCAGAGATTCGGCACCGCCCAGCAGCGTACGAATTCGCAGCCACGGAACATGAGCTCAGGGCTTTGATCACGCTGTGTGCATGAGGCTGACTCGAATCTATACACTTGGCCTGAGGCCTCGAGGGACAAGAAGACGTCGACGCATGTCCATCGAAGCCCTTGGCAGATGGGTATAAAACTATTTATACTGAGAGCGGGAAAAGCGCAGCAGTTAGCTAACAGCGGATTGTTCCACAGAGGTATGATCACAGTCGAAAATGGCAATGCTGGGGTTAGGACTCACGATGCGCAGATGTCTTGGCAGGTTTTGGAGAGTATCTTTGAATTTACTGTAATCAGGTATTACCTGAAGACGAATATCAGGCGGTGGGTGTGGAATATGGGTCATCGGTTGGGAACAGATGACCGTTCGTACAAATGGTGCACGCCCAGGCGGAATAGCTTGAGCCCGGCTGTATCATGTCGAACGATATAATCCATCAGATCGAACAGTAATCTTTTACGGCATCCCCCCGTTCTTCTCCAGCAGCTCGCACATAACTCTTTGAATGCCCTCGGCTGTACTCCCTTGCATCGTACTTCGCGTACGCCGGCGTGTTTTACCCACAGTCCCCACGGACGTATTTGCTGTACTCATAATCTGCCACGCGAGACTTCGTATTTCGGGGTATTGCGGCACGAGTAGAATATAGCTCAGAACTTTACCAATAATGGTCCGCTTAAAATGGGCTTTGGCGAAATAAGAGGCAGGAACATGACGATGTAGTTTGATTTCCAAAAATTCGACGGGAATTAGGTGTTTCACTTCTTCATTTTCTAACCGTCAGATGCCACCAATGTCAGTGGTCATGCTTGTGACTCTGCGGTCAAATTTGACAGTCTCAGCTGGTCCTCGACACGCTTATAATGGCCAAAATTCATTCTGAGTTACACCATTTGGTCTGGAATCCTCCAGGAATTTTTCTGGCCCTTTTTCTTCTGCTATTTAATGAACATCTGAGCCATGTGGAATATATTTTGAGCTATGTTGAATTTTTCGACTCTCAGATCTTAGGGCCAAAATATTGGCTCAAATTACTTTTCATGTTTCCCCAAAGGCCTTTCAGTCAGTTTTTCTCATATTTTACTACGAAAAACGTGAGCGACGCGTGAAGAGACGCGTGAGACACGAGAGGTCACAGATGTGACAATGTCACATTTCGGTGGCAAGGGCCGAAAACTTGAAAGTAGATTAATTTACCGCTGCTGCATGGTTGGAATTATGGAAATATTGCAGGTATACTGCGCCTGTTTCCCTCAAAAGAGAGGAATGCATGAGGTTTTTGAGAACAATGTGCCGGTGGCTGGCCGGATTCTTAATGCAGTGGCCAGCTTGCTTAGCCTTGCTAAACGAAGCTGGCGGGTAACGGCCACCGTATCCGCTTATTCTGTGCTAAGGCAAATCTGCCCCAACCTTGAATCTTTCTTGCATCAGAATTTGCCTGTACTTATTATAATGCAAGTGGGTTGTGTTTGTTGGAATACGAGTTGCATGTGCGTGCACTGCCCCGCGGCGCACTTCGTTACCAGGTCCCGCTGTTCATTCCTGTACCCGTTCCTGTACCTGGCAGACTAAATTGTACCTTGATTCCTCTAGACGAGTATATATGTACTGTAGATAGCGAAGAATTCCCCGCGCGTTTGCAACGGGTTCACTGTTAATACTGGATTGCTCTATTGATTCCAACAGTGTTCAGGTTCATTTTTGAGTTCTCTTTATGCAGATAAAGCAGACTGAAGAATCCACGCTTTCTGCCGAATTTGTTTAGGTGATCTCGCGGCGGAGCGCTTTGGCTTGACAATGCAACCACATTCCAGAGCGGCTGTGGCTGTTCGGTGGCAGGCTGACTATGTAACATTGCGCCTTTCGCATTTTCCGAGCGTTTTGGACCTACCCCCTGCGGAAGGGATTTTTTTTACCTGGAAGACCTAACACAATGTAGCTGGCCCTTTACAATATCCGGAGTCCTGTCGGCTCAGTTGACATCACCAAAAAATAGCTATATCAAGACAACATAACTGAGGAAAGTTCAAACAGCAACCAACTGGATCCCTGTGGCTTCATCCAGGCTCTCCTCCAGGTCTTCAGTGTCAGAACATTGTCTACCAGTTCTTCCACTGCCCCGGTGAAACGGTGCGCTTACAATACGTCTTGAATATGCTTAGTTATAGCGTGTTGTGGAAACAACACTAAAACCACACAAACAATATCTTATCACTCCCAAAAGACTAGCGCAATCCTTAGTGAGTTCGGGTCCGGACCGTAGTATGCGGCCAGCAGGTTTGGATTGTATAGTTAACAACGAAACAAGTACTATGAGGCACTAACAAAGTCCCCGCGGCACTTCACTTGGCAAGTTACAGCAGTTATCTTTCCGCCGCGGCGTTAGATGAATGTTTGTATGAGACGGATACAAGAAGGTAGTGACTATAAAGATAGTTCTATCACTTCAGGGCAGAGTTTGTACTTGGTGTTCACAAAATATCCCCAGCAATGGCCAATTCCAATTGCTATAATGAGGCAAGCTGTTTCTTCCTTGACAATTCTCTTTACTGCAGGACTCTCCCGTACAGTAGACCTAAACTTGTCCTCGTTTAGGGACGTTTCCTTCACTTTTATAGTAACGGCTTAAGCGTTGATTGCAAAGTCCAACTAATCGATCCAACAGCTAATGACAGGACTCTCCCTGACGAGTGTGAAGGCAAAGCAGCTGACAAGTCACAACCAATTCTCAGGTGGTTAACCGTTTGAAGCTTAACTGATGAGTCCCTTGCTTGACAATTCGAGCCAACAACCAACTTCAATTTATAGACAAGTTACAAACAGAGATAGTAAACGAATCTCCGCGAAATATGCCTGAGGACACCCACGCCGATAGATGGTGCGATGAACTGGCTGTATGCGGGTTCTACAGGCTGCTTTTATAGTAATAGTACAAATGAAAGGAGATAAACTAGATATGGTAACTGAGATGTGGTGCTTGGTCATGTAGGTTCGTTCCCTCGTGGTTCTTCGTCGATCCCGCATGCTCTTGGTGCCGGGAGATCGTCGGTTTTGACCCCCGTGGTCTATATTTGGTATATTGGCAATACCGCGGTGCCTTCCGCACCCGCAGTACGATGCCGCGCCGGCCTGGGGTTGAACCCAGCCTTTCCAATACAGTCCTCCTCGTGCTTGTCTTTGGTGGATCCGGCCGCGGGCAGTGTTTGGCCCGCGAAGTACCGGAGTGCCTGAATCCGATCGCTAGAATCCGGATTAGGACTTGTGTGTCTTTGATTTGACAGGTCGCGTCGCGCCACGGCGCCACGTGATCGTCCGATCGCTTTGGCAGTTCCCTGTCTTAGGGTAACAATGGGTCTATGCTCGACTGCGGCCCGTTAGTAGGCTCCGCGGTAGGTTATACACAGTTATGGGACGCCGTGGTAGGACCGCCGCCGCTTTCCTCCATAATGTAACCGTTAACACAACTATGTCTTTGGCAGAGAGGCGCTGCGGTGGCACCGCGGCGGCTCTCCTACGCAGTTTAATGTACCGCGCAACATGTTAAGTCTCGCCACTTCATCTATGAAGTCTCTGGGTCGCTTTTATAGGAATAACTCCCTTGAATAGGTTATAGGCGTTTTATGGGTATATCTCCTTGGTAGTGTATTCAGAGTACAACACGCCGCGGCGTCACCGCGGTCGTGCTCTGAATACTACAGTCAGTAGTCGGAGCTCGCTCTGACTCTCCTTTATATCACCTAACAGAGCCCAGGTATACAGATATATTTGTATAGCACTGAAGCTACCCCGCGCCTCTTAATGATGTGTTTATAAGCGCAAAAATAGCTAGAGGACGTGCATTTGGTGTTGCGCCGTCTCACCGGATGGTAATTTGAGCTCTGCAAGACGGGCCAAATTCTTTTTGTGTTGCTGAGGCTTGCTCAAGTACATCTTCCCCAACACCTGTTAGCCTTTCATCAATATTTTCAACTTGTTTGACTTAGGATGACCGTTCAAACAGTGGCGGCGCTGTTTCCCAAAGCTTCACTGCCTTCAGAAAGTCGTCGTATCCCTTCGAAAGGTCTCCGAGGAGGAGCATGCATTCTGTTCTGCTACGATGGACATCCATCTGGGTAAAACCCTCCAAAGCAACTGTGTACAGACTAATAGATGTGGCTTCATCATTGTGAGAAAGGAAAATATCCCCTAAAAATTGGAGATCCTTATGGATTCCAAGCTTCTCTTTCAACCTGAGGGAATGCACAATGTGGAACATTCCAGCAACTGACATCACCCAGTCGCTCTAAACAGTAGGATATTATCTCAGGCTCTGTTCTGGCGGATCTCATACATTTTTGATGGCCCTCTGCTGTTATTACATTTCATTCTCTCAGATAAAGAGCCGCAAGTATGGTTTCACACATTGTTAGGCAGCCAATGTGTCCTGTGGTGGGGAATTCTTTTCTGGCTGCCTCAATATTCCTTTGCACATCGTGCTCGGAAGCACCAATGAAAACATCAATCTCGGCAATATTGATAAAGCAAGGCCATGTTGATAGGGACCCTGGTGCTTAGTGTTTAGACCACTGCAAGACTACTGTACCTTTTGTCAGCTTCCACATCCCCGATCCGTTGCTCCCTCGCGCCGTCGGTACTCCACACGGTGAAGAATTGTTGCTGATTCGTGTCGGACTCCGTATCCCATCGCACATGAGTCGGCAGCGCGTCGTGCATCCTCTCCGTGCATCTTCAGCCCAAGTGTACTTTTCTTCGTCCCACCCTTCTCCACCACTTTCGCTCCTTCCTCCCCGCTCTCCACTTCCATGAACTATGAATCGCTCGCTGATGCTCGCACCCACAAACTCGCAAAAGACCGATCCGTAAAGGCCTCGGCGCTCGACTGAAGAGTGGGGCGCGTGCGTGCGGGAGGCGAGTCGAGGGCTGGATGTGGACTGGAGGTGGGCGAGGCGGGTGCGAGTGCGAGATCCAGTGCCTGAGGCGCCGGATGGGAAGTGGCGGAGGACGAGGTGCGTCGTCTTCTCTAGATCTTCTATCGTTTCCAGAAGTTGGGGTGGAGGGAGAAGGCAGAGATGTCGGAGGAGGACCTGGGTGGAGGTCCTTCCCCTCCTCCTTCCCCTTCTCGGTGGCTTTGCGTGGCCAAGGCGCAGTTGGGAGCGGGCCGCGCACGGTGCGCGATCCGAGTTTCTACCCGGTCTTGCCTCCGGTCTCTTCCTTGCATTGTTGGCGGTGGCACGTCGCGGGGTCTCCTCCCCATCTTTCTTCTTCTCTTTCCTCTTCCTCCCATCTCCCTAGCTCCGTTCTTATCAGACACTGGATGCTGACCCGCACCTCCCAGCCGCGCGCTCAAGGCTTCGACTACTCGGGACATGGAGGAGGGAGATGTGGGGCCGATGTTGCTGGGTGCGTGCTCTTCCTCTTCTTCTCATTTTACTTTGGGGGAAGGCGGAGGGGGCGCCCACGAGATGCGCGATGAGTGGGATTGTATGAGCGATGTAGCCTTGGCCCTTGGCCAGTGCTAGCGCCGACGTGTGGGTGCTGGCGCTGGGGCGGAGGGGCCGGTGATAAGCAGTGACTGAACACACCTATGAAAATGCTATATTTTTCGCTTTTCAAATGTGTAGTTCATTCCTATTGTATCATTTACTAGAGGCAGTACTAAGAACCCGAAGTAGCTGGCCTGTGGCCAGCATCACAAGAGCAACGGGACAACATCCTGGTGGAAGCCAGAGGTGTTTCTGACATGGTCTCGCTCCGAAACGTGTAGGAGAATGTGTAGCCCAACTAAACCAGAGGGTGTTTCGTTGGTATCGGTAGTTTCGGTAGTTTCGACTACCGAAACCTCGAGGACCAAAGTAATGAGCGACTATATGATTATCTATTTGGTAGTATCGACGTGTTCGCGTCGATCCAGGTGACGTGAGGGACACAGAGGCAGTGTTTCGGTTGTAGCCGAGGTATCGGTTACTCGGCAACGGACATCAGAGTGGGATAGTAAGCGAAGGGGACCCATGATCGTCGATCCCGGAGTTCCCAGGACTTCCCCTTTGGGTGATAGGAGCATTCTGGAGTATCCATCCTGAATCCACACTCGAAGTGGGGTATCATTCGAAGCCTACATGGCTGGAGACTCTAGTTTCCATGAAGACCTTCGAGGGATACTCCCAAAAAGCAAGTTACATTGCAAAAGGATTACATGGTGGTTGATGCCTAAGCTGCCATCAATCCACCATGTGCAGAATCTTACCAAGAAACGGTCGGAATATACCCGGAATGGCGTGCTCAGTGCTCCGACCAATGAGAATCATCATATTCTAGTCGCCAAGACGGATACACGGACTTTGGGGCGGCTAAACGGACCATTTACTTAATTCTTTCATTGTCATAGTCATATTTGGGATTGTATAAGTAGTTAGAGGTGTCTCTGGGATCGGGACGGAATCCTCCCCCCACTAGTAAGCCTTGTGCTTGCGCCTGGGAGGATTCTTGTCGATCTTCGGACACCTACCAATGTCAGTTTGTAGGAGTTGGAATATCACAGTTTGTTGGATTGTATAAAACGTCTGAGCGTGGCTCTTGAATCGTATTGAATCGTTGGAATCGTATTGAATCGCTGGCCTTGGGTCTTGAATCGTATTGAATCGTTGGGAATCGTATTGAATCGCTGGCCTTGGGTCTTGAATCGTATAGAATCGCTGGTCTTGGACCTTGAATCGTTGGAATTGGATTGGGAATCGTCTGGAATCCTCTGTTTTGTTGTTTTGTTGTCTGGAACCACCACCACCTTTGTTAAACTTTGCGGAACTTTCAGCTTCGCTTTGGAATATTGGCGAACCTCACGGTTCCCTTCATTCCAATAAACTCTATCTGTGTTGTTTGCGTTGGAAACTTCAGAATCCTTTTGGATCCTTAGTTTCCATCGTCATAGTCGGTCATAACCGACTCAAGTCTTGGTGTCCGAAACAGATATCCTTTGGGATCTCTTAGTTTCGTACATAACAAACGCTTGCTACGTCTTACAACGACTTCTTGAATTAAACTTTCTCCCGATCAACCTTTACAAGGCTCTGAATCAGGACTGACACTCGTCTGGTACCTCTGGAACGAACGTTACACCGCACTTGCTGCATACTATTGGTTGTTTGGGATTAGATTCGTCTGTTCCATCCGATTCTTTGGTTGTAGTATTTTGTTTTGGCTGTTTCTGTTAGTTTCCATCCTAGGTTCAGAGCTCACTTATCACTGGTACAACATGCGCATCTCTCGACGCGCGTCATCAATGTATGCGTGCGCTTCCGCGAAGGTGGATACATAGGAAGTGGGGTGGAGATGGCCGAATGCAGGTCATCCTCGCGCGTTATGGAAGGTGTATTCGCGTTTCTGGATGGCTAATGGTGGTGCGCCGGGATTGGTATGCGCGGGGGTTATCTATGTCCACGTTAATGATGTGGAAATCGAGGTTCAAAAATCGTCGCCGAGCGTTGAAATCAGAAAGCGAAGGAGCTGTCGGTCGCGGAAACTCAAGCTCAGGGTTATTTGGACTTCATACAGAGTCATCACATTAACATGGAGAATACAGTAGAATAGCAACGACAGGGAAAGAGTAATTACAGCCCAAAAGATACTTTGTAGGTAGGATTGAACAGGTGCAATTAGCGGACAGTCGAATCATCAAGCGCGCGGTCGAATTAGTGGTGGGACGGGTTCTCGCGGTTGTAAGTCGGGCACAGGTTTTCCCACGAGACTGAACAGCGCGATTAGCCTAACCCACTCAAAAACAGTTGAGCTTTGTGTCCTACGATGAAAACGTTATACTCTCACAATCCGGGCCAGTTAACACTCAATGACGATTTCTTCCATCGAGATTTCAACTAAATACGTAGAGATCTGTTTTGACATTAGACTAAGACTCGCTCACCGGAGCCGGTGTATCAGGTAAATAACAGACTTGATTGGGTAGTCAATTTCAACCTCTCCCAGTCCCGTCCACCGCGCACCTGGGACATCCAGACTACATCGTCGTCCTCGTACATAACAATCCCGGACCCTCTCAGTGGAACCCCTCTGCTATATTTTGGATACCCTACCATGAACAGGATCCGGGTAGAGCAGTCACCGGTTGCAGCTCCGGAGAAATCGAGTTCCCCGAATTTTGCAGAGCGCCAGTTTGTGAGAATCACAAATTCGCCGTGAGCTGGGCAGGGGAAAAGAACTTTCGTGGGATTTTCCAGACGAAAGCTGACATCCGATTGAATGCCCTCAACATCTGCCATGTGCGCAGAAATAGCGGAGCGGAAATGCAAAGCGATATCGGCCAGCGACAAAGTGCCGAAGGCATGGGCAGGCAACGGAGGGATAGGAAGGGTCATCACCGCGTTGTGCAGGTACGGCGCGGCTAAGATGGTCTTCGAAAATATGCGACGCAAGTCAAACGGTACGTGGATTGAAATGGGTGTGCTGTCTGTCCTATGGCCGTAAACCGTCTAGTACGCCAAAACTTTGGTTAGAATCGTAACGTGCGGCTGAATATACGACTTCACCTTATACCACCAAGCAAGCAGAACGTCCGAGCTCCCCACCCATTCGCCCAAATTCCGTGCGGTTAATTCTTCCATGACAGCCGTCTTTAATTTGGAAAGGAAGATTTTGGGGACACAGACGAGGAGAGTGACATCCCGACGATCGAACAGTTGTCGCCAGAAGATGGAACAAACGAATTGTATTTTCCCCAGCAATGCGAGGTCATACCAGCCCCGTCGTCGCCCGTCAGTAGGCAGATTTCGGAAGGATTCTAATGGGGCCGAATCCCATTCCATTCCGGCAATTTCCTCCAGCTTGGTGCCACTGAGTCGCCGACACCAGGCTTCAAGGAGGATTTTTGTTCCAAGGGCGTCAAACATCATGTGCGAGGAAGTGATCCCGATAAAAGTAACGTCGTCGAATGTGGTTATGTGGACGTGGACGAGAGGAGTATTAGGGACCAGAAAGCCATCGAGGGTTTCTGGACAGTTTTTGCTGCGGAGATAGCGCTCGAATGCTGGAATCGGCTCTGTGAATGGCCCATCGAAAGTTGTTGAAGGCCTGGGGATTCGTGGCCGTGTGGAGTGCGCGTAAACCTCATTATAATTTTCCGTGGTGAAAGCTACTGGGGGTGTAGCCTCAGAAAATGAGCGGGGAACATGAAAGTGGTAGGCCTGGCCATCCCCTTTAGTTAATCCATGAAGCGAAGCCTCGGGATCACCCACCGAATTCTGATAGACCAATCTGGCACCTGCTTTGGGAAATTTGGCCTTTACGACTTCAAAAAGAGAGCTTTTCAACTTCTCGAAGTCTAGGCGATTACCAACCAGGAGACCGTTTGTAACCACGATATTCTTTGTTTGGACATCGATGCCAGTGCAGGGAACTATTTCGACATCCTCCAGTGGGAAAGACTTTGTAGGTCGAATATAACCAAAGAAATGGTGCAATAAAGCCAGTAGCATGTTGGTGTACTGATGGCAGTCAAACAGGCGGGTGGGTTATAAAGCGTCGCATGAGGTTGGTCGTCATTTTGGGCGGAATAACCACAAGGTCCGTCGTGATATGGTGGGCGCGCGGGTGGACATTGAGGCTGCGCCAAAGGGGTCTGGACACCCCCGGCGAACAGCCGATCATGGTGTCTGATATAAACCGAGGCTATGACTCAATGAGCGGACTTCTCTTATTTGGGTGGTGGCTCACACCGGCTACATGAGTTCTTATCCGTGGGAGTTCGTTTGGCAGCCCCAGTGGACCCACAGAGACCCCAGCTTACCGTTTTCCTCAACATGAACGTCAGTGTGCATCCAGTTGCGCTTGCACTCGGTGCTGGGACCCTGCTGCTAGCATTGTGGATGCGCGGATCCTCGCATCGCTTCCCTCCCAGTCCCACAGGCGGCAAGCCTATTATCGGACACGCCCTAGTCATCCCTAGGACAGAGCCATGGAAGACATACAAAAAATGGGGTGATAAACTCGGTAATGTGCAACCCCTCAGGTTCAGTAGAATGGCAGTTGACTGTTTCTGCGAACTAAGGACCTGTCATTTCTTTTCGAATCCTCACGAGGCGAATTGTGGTTCTGAACACCAAGGAGGCAGTTTTGGACCTTCTGGACAAACGTGCGAAGTACTACTCTGACCGTCCGTTGAGCTGGATGTACCACGAGTTCCTGGGTCGGAAACTGAATGTGTTCAGCATATCCACTCAGCATCAGTGGTTTAAACAATATCGGAGGCTGCTCAACGCTGGACTGAATCCAAGGGCCACTGAAAGTTACAAAACCAATTTCCATTCTGGAGCGGTGGACTTCTTGCGTGCTCTTTCGGCCACACCAGAAAAGTTCCTGCTTCATATTCGCCGGTCAGTGCACTGCTTAGTTGTTGCTCTATATTGATGAACCGAGTTTCGTTTGGCAGTCATGCTGGAACCATCATACTGAAGATTGGATACGGATACACAGTCGTCAGTGACGACGATCCCTTCGTTAAGGGTGCTGAAGATACAGCGGTAATGGCTTCAGAAATCATGAGGCCTGGGAGGTGGCTTGTCGACGATTACCCTTTTCGTGAGCAGCAGGGATTGGCCTTGCTTGCTGTATCACTTACTTTGACGTCAGTGAGGTACATGCCCAAATGGTTCCCGGGTGGCAGTTTTAAGCGTGTAGGCAAAAGGTACCGCAGTCAACTGGAAAATTTCACCCAAGCGCCCCACCTGTGGATGAAAAACCAAATTGCAAATCTCGTTCTTGTTTTTTGCACTCGAAATGCTGACCTGAAGTTCCAAGGCACTTGGAAGTCATGTTGATTGCTTTAGCTCGCGACTAATTCTTCCAGACGACGGACATTTAGTCACAGCGGAAGAAGATGATATCATTCATTATGCCACGGCTGCGCTTTATGGAGGGGGTGCAGATACTGTACCACCACTGTTCCGTTCCCATCCATCCTATTGGCTAATCAAATATTCTCAGACAGTTTCTGCTGTTTCCACATTTTTCCTCGTCATGGCTCTTCATCCAGCCATTCAAGCTCGGGCTCAGGATGAGATCGACGCAGTGACCGGTGGAAACCGACTCCCGGCCTTTGATGATCTGACATCTTTCCCGTATACTGCTGCGATCGTGAAGGAGATTTTACGTTGGGCTCCAGTTCCACCTCTTGGTAAGATTAATTCGCTTGAACCGCTCCGTTTTTCCACCGGATTTATGATTGTGTACAGGTCTTCCCCACTGTGTCACCCAGGACGACGAATATAACAGTTCTTTCATACCCCGCGGCGCTGTCGTGATCCCGAATATCTGGTACGTTGCCAGTGCTTATCATGCCTTAGCTGCCCGCTGACCAACCGCTGACAGGGCAATGATGCACGACGAATCAGTTTATCCTCGTCCGTCTGAGTTCGATCCCAACCGGTTTATGCCAGCCGAGGGTCGAGAGTGTCAACCCGATCCCACCGCTGCTTTTGGGTTCGGCTACCGTGTGTGCCCAGGTGCTGTACCACAATCGCCGCTTAGAACGTCACTCATTTCCGCCCCTATAGGAGCACATTTTGCACAGACATCGATCCTTATCCTTGTGAGCTGTACACTCGCCGCATTCTGCATTCGAAAGGCTTTGGACGAAGCTGGCCAGGAAGTCGAACCGGAAATTGAATATACCACAGGCATAACTAGGCAAGCGTTGCTCTAGAAATTGTTGTCTTTGTCACTCATCGCTTCTCTTCAAGCCACCCCAAACCCTTCAAGTGCCGTATCTTTCCCCGCTCGGAAGAAGCGGTCGCATTGCTTTGAGACAGAAATTCTGATTTGTTCTGATCTTCCCATCATATATAACTATGCCCTTTCTGTAACGACCGAAACTTGGGAATTTGTAACATAATATCATGAGTCGCCAATGCCTCTTCCGCTGTTTTGTTCCCCGGGTACTAGAATGGTCATATTACTGGAATCTGAACAGTGGCGCCGCGGACGGGGATTGTACGTCACATTGAATCTTCTCTGGAATGATGCGTACCTCAACAGCAGCCGGCGCGGCCATCCCTAAGCGGAGTTTAATTCAGTGAATTAGATTCGTGATACAAGAAAGATGGCGACGCCTTATAATAATCCCAGGGAATCACGGACATCCAGCGTACCGCGGGGTGGGCCCATTCGGAGCGCATCTGGCTATTCGTCAAGGCTTTCCGGTGTATCCAGGTTTGAGTATCCTAGAAGCGGTTATTGTTCGTCTTTGAGTTGATATACGTTCGATGGCTGCCGTCCCTTCTCGAGGTCCAGCCTTTCCTCGGCCAGCCCCAAGCGTCGAAGATCGCAAGTCTGAAATGGATGTGCGGAGGATATAGCCAATCATCCAAGCTACATGAGCAGTAGGTCATCAACCCGTTCACATTGAGGAGAGCGTAACTATTAGACACAACTCCGTCGGCCAGCTGCGTCTGGTTGAAAGAAGACTTCTCAGAAAATCCATGGATATGGGGGCCGACGTAGTCTCTCTTGACAGACTTATCTCATAATTCGTTAGTCAGAGCGCGGACGGTCAAAGGACCCCGCTGTCCATCCTTAAGAACAAGATCCAGGAGACCGATCTCCCAAGAAATATTTGAACCTTATGTTCCGGGTCAGTTGGACATGCGACTCTGTTCGTTTCCAACTCCCCGTTTCTCTTGATAGACACTTTATCGATTCTAGCTTGTCCCTCGCTCGACAACGTTTCCGTGGGTCCGGACCATGTGGATCTGTCGAGCTATTCTAGTTACACCAATAGGAAACAGACTGCTGTGGGTCCTGTATCTGTATTGCTCCACGGATCTGTCAACCTACCTGACAAGATCCTCTTGGCAATGGATACGAGGCGCCGACGCTCAACAGACGCCGCTGGGTAAATTCTTGAACCGCCAAGTCAGAATTGAGCCTGGGTGATGACTGGGGTAGATGCCTCATCTTCGTTTTTGAATCCGCCTTGAATAATGGTAGATCTGATGGATGTTTGACATCAAGTTCCAACGGGTTACCATTGCAGTGTGCTGTCTTTTAATTTAGCAATCCGACAATTTATTCAACCCACATTCTCGAGATCCAGGCTGAGGCAATTGAAAGTTGGGGACCCACAGGCTTCGGCCCGGTTTGCCGCCGTGTCGAGCTCGGCAGAGTTATGTATGACGCTGGGAGATGATGGGAAATGCCAACCATCCCATCCGTGGGAAGTTGAGCTGATACAGTACGGTATATACTAATTTCAACATTTAGGTACTAATTCAAAGTGTCTTGTGCACTTTTTTTTTGTGATCGGGGTACTACTAGTAGTATCAAGTACTTCCAAAGTACTTCTACTTCACACAGTGTGGATAACATTGTTACAGAATGCGGGAAATGAAGGAACGAGGGAAGGAAGGAAAGATATATAACCGCAGTGATCCAGTTGAGGGTCATTCTTGGTGTGCTTGTCGGAAAGGCAAATCACCAGATTGTGAATAACTAGTACTAGCATCAGTGCAGCGAGGGACCCCTGCGCATACCGCTGGATCACGACCCTATCACCTCGAGATTCAGCGATCTTGAAGCATGACAAACAGAGGATCATACCGGGCGCTTCAACGTCCAGCAGGTCAACCCTAGCCACCAGCGGGAGTAGGCAACTTCCATATACAAAAACATGTACCCCCATTTGCGGCGGAACATTGCCATATTCGCCGGATTGTTCAGTTCGGGAAAACGTTCTGCCATTGTGATATCAAGTTTTTCAGTCCAGTTTTCTTCAAACCGCCTGCAAGAAAGTATTTGAGGCAAACGCTGGCGTAGAGAACCGCTAACTGTACCTTCCCCACTCGCGTAAGCAACGTGGATAGTCTGAGAAGAGGGTTAGCTGTGCGCATCGAGCGGGCCTAGAGTTAAACATACGCTGGCCCATGTCTTCGACACTTTCAACACAGAAGCGACGCGGAAGATGAGTTTCGAAATCCATCAGCAGTGAGGAGGGGCTTGGGGACACGCCGTTGGCCAATGATATTTCCGAGTAAAGTCGTTGCCCCTGCATCTCCAAATGAGTCTCCACTGTGGGGCTATGACTATGAAAATCGGGACCGACTGGAATTTAGTATATGTATTTTCTGGGTAGGTCGTAGACGTCAATACAACCGCGGCGTGATCGTCTTTCAGAGCCCAGTTGATCTTTTGAAGATAAATCTTCATGTTCTTGACACCAACGGCCTAAAAGTACAATCAACAACCAACGAAGCAAATAAAAAGGGAACCAACCTCCAACATCTCTATGCTAATGCACGCGTCAAATGCTTTCTCGAAAGACGCAGGCATATTTCGATAGTCCATTAAGTGTATTCTGACTTGGGCTTGTAGCCCTGCCGCTTCCACATTTTGTTGCGCTCCTTGTTGTTGTTCACTGGAGATCGTGATCGTGTCGACAGTGCATCCCAATTTAGCAGCCTGAAGAAGAAAGATATGATGATGTCTGAATCAGCTGCTTGAGACGGAGACCCACCGCGATTGCTAGCCCACCCCATCCAGTTCCAATCTCCAGTAGACGATCCCCCGGCCGAAGTCCTGCCTTTTCAGGATATGTGCGATCTTGCGGGTTTGTGCTGCTTCGAGATCGCCGGGACGTCGACTACCCTCGAGATCTCCTCTGACACCCCCTTCGCCGTCGCCCCACATGGGGCAGGAATACATCATCTCTTTACTAAGAAATGCCTATGACAAGTTAGCAGAGCAATTTTGATGTCTTCTCGGCGGTGGCGAACGTACGCGATACATCTCGTTGGACGCGTTGTAACCGGCAACCTTAAGATATTAAATCAGGGGTCACTGAACAGAAACGTTGCCATCACTGACATTTTCCACAGATTTGGAGAGCCCATGACGCAGAAAGAGCATCGCAAAGACATCTCGAAGTCGCAACAGCTTGTAGAAAGGGGAGGCCAAATGTCCAAGATTTTCCAAGTTGTCGACATATAACTAAGAGATAGTTAAAAAACAACTTGTTGGTCATCTGACTTGGTTCACATTCAACACAGCTTGCAAATCGGGTGTTTGAAAGTCGCCTGCCATGTATGCTTCGGAAACTGTAAAGTAATGGGTCATGAGCACCATCCTCGCTCTAAACATAGATATGTATACTGACACCCGATGTCGTAGGAAAACAGTATGCGCACCCAAAAGTTTGGATCCACAATAACGAGAACAGCCGATCTGTCGCTCCCGTTTTTGTGGCCAATGGATTGATTTCCACGTTCATTCTCGGAAATCTCCAAATGTCCTTTGACGATTCCCCTTTCGAGGGCGGAGAGGATCAGGTTCCGGGCTTTTCACCTTAATCAGCGTCGAAATCCGTCTGCAGGAGCCATGGTATTACCGAAGTTGACCAGCCATGTCCACAAAATAGTGGACAGATATTGACGAATGAAGGAGAGGGACGGAGGTGCGAGCACTGCATATGGGGCAGCGGCGTCCATGTTGGCCATAGTATACCCCGCAAGATCCTTTAGTATATAAAAACTGCCGGGTACCAAAAGGAAGACCGAACCATGGGTCATGCAGCGACATCGTGGATGGAATCAAAAATCAGGCCAGGTAGTAAACCGGAAGAATAATGCACCGAGTAAAAATGCCGGCGGCGTCTCCTTATCCGATATTACCGTATGTTGGATGACACTCCAACATCACGAAGTGGAGCGGTCTGGGATTACTGGCGAAAGGAGGACGTAATGCCCAGTGCTACTTGCAGATGCGGGGCTGATCCTGTTGTATGACCAGTAAGAACAGTCTTCCCTCAGTGCCGTGTTTCCATAATATGCGGTCACCGATAGAGTCCTTGTTTCTGGGTACAGATTTTGTTTCCCAGACAACGAGAACCCCACGGAACACTGCAAGGGGCCCAGACAACCTAACCAGCGGTCCTTTTGGATCTGATTCTATGATCCTGTCCGTGCTTCGTAGACAACAAGACCGCACGCAAAAGTCTCCCTTGACTCCCATACTGCCGCATTCAAGCCTCATTTACAGACCCACCCTCGCTTTTTTGGGGGGATACGAGCAGTATCTGGACCCTCACAGACAGCGAAAGCCTGACAGAACAGTCTGCTATTACTTCCTGAATGCAGTGGCTCATAAAATTCACCTGCCCTCCTGTTAGCTCTGGGTCACCCGTACATTGCTACTTGTTTGTGTTCGGTAAACTCGCTCTTCATGTCTAAACCACGCGACGACATAACTCACAATGTGACCGTCTCCAGCGCGGTACGTGGTCTGCTGTGGATGATTGAAAGCGAGCAGATGAGTGTCCGACTCGTGGGATGGACCCATAGAGCAGTGTGATCCGCGGGAAGCGAAGACGTAGCGCGGACAGCGCTGAAGGTGCTGTACTAAGTTGGCTGCATCTTTCTCTCAGGTCAAATAAGTGGTGCGGCGGCCCAAACCTCGTTCGGTTTGGTCCTCTCAGGGGCGTGACAGCATTTGGCTGGTTCAGCAGACGGAATCATGTGTTCTCATCAAACAACAGTCGTTCGACGTGCAGTAAAGTGAACCTCCCCGGAGTGAAGATATAGTAGTTACAGCAACTGAATCCAAACTAAACCGCCTTAAACCGGAAAGGTCTTGGAAACTTCGGTTTGTCATCACATTAGATCGCGGTGAGAGTTGTATTCGTCATGACAGATGCACTCACTCCGTATTCCGTTTCCGTTTCACGACCTGTGGCTTGCCTGAAAGCGAGCTGTAGGTAGAGATCCTAGATTAAACCATGTTCTGAAGTGTAGTGCAAAGCACATACGATAGAGCCGTCGGCTGCAGCACGAAAGCCATTGTGCGGGGTTCTGACATCCATGGCAAGATCCGATACACCTGTACCCAGGTCCGACCGCAGGGACTCCCGAGCATTCAACCTGGGCTATGTAAGTGCGTGTGGGCGGGCGGACTCTGTTTCACGCACATGGCTAGCATTGAATTCGCATAGACTGTTGAGAGCATTTCATCTTTGAACATGACGAGAGGGATACTCAACTAACAATTGTTTACGAAGCTCATAAGGCCAATATAGACAAGGTTATTTGGCATGGCAAGAAACTGAAAATAATGAAGGTGATTCCATGAAGCAGACTGGGCACAATACCGTCGCAAGTATAAGCAGATTTGTGAGACTAAATATTTTACTTTAGCAGTACCTTCTCAGTTTCTCTTTATTAATTCATACCTTGTAAGAACGCCAGTGCTGACGATATAGCTGACCAATCGGTTGAGAAGAGTATTAGTTCTGTAGATATGATGAATGATCGAAACTGGACAGTTGGCAACAGTGGTTTACCGCCGAATGGTATTTTGCTTTCCCTTGAGATAGAATGTCATTGTTATCGCAATGATTGAGTCCGAAAGTACGGCTAGGACCATAGCAGTTGTAAGTAGGGCCGAAGGCTGACCATCGTTAATGTATGTGGCGGTTCGGTTGAAATCAGATGTACCGTGGGCTTGTGGAAGACATTGAAATCATGCAACTTGATTCTTTGAGAGATTGAGTAGCGGAACATGCGCTAGCCGGAAAATAACCTTACGCAATGCCCATCACAGCTGTAAAGTTTGAACCTTTCGCGTAAAAATGCGATGTACAGAAAAACAATAAACACGCCCAATTCAAATGCTGTGGGGACTAAGAAAGGACCTATATTCAAATGAGAGCATAAACCCACCAAAGTGAGCAACTATGGGCATGATCTTCGATAAAGTCAACAGGGGTTGGTCAACTTCGATATGAAATCACTCACCACAATCGCGGTGAGGTAAACATTGCGAGTGACTAGAATTTACACTCGTCAAACTCACACTGTGCATCAGGTATAAACCACTCACACAACCAGAGCCGGTGGACATAGAAACTTAACGTGTCTCGTCAGCATAGTGAGACTGGAAGCATCTAACGTCGCGGACCAGTGCACAATGAAGATGATAATCGCCTATCACCGTGTTATAGTCATGAACAAATCATTGGTAGGAGCAAACATACAAACGGCAATTGAGTTATCTGCATCCGCATCAGTATGGTTGAGAAATGGAAAGAAGACTCACCTCATCGGCCCTGTGAAAAATTCGGTCAGATGGACGACAAATAACATTCCCAAACAAATGTGTTACACTTGGGTTACTGTGAGGGCTGGAAAGTCCCCGAAGTTCAGAATGACGAGTCTAAAAATAAAGGTACATCCAAGGACGGTGTGGACGGACTCGCAAAGCCTGGGTAGCAATGATAAAGTGCTGCGGAGCGGGAAAAAAAAGAGCTTACCACAGGAAAGCCACCTAAAAACGGGGGTCAGCAAAAATGAAGGTGAGAATTTCTTGTTGGGCATGCCGTGCTTTTCAAGGGCCATTTGTCCTTGTCAGAATACATCTGGAAGTATATGAAAGTTTGCAAGGATGTTGCACCATATAGGCTGTGATTAGCGGTCAATAACCGGGTCTTTAGAGAGCATGAAACATTGCCACATGTTGGAAATAAAGATTCCGATGAGGGAGACCCCCATGGTGGGCACTAGAAGGTTGGTGACCATCGGTGGGAGGGGTTGGCAGGCAGACTGATTGGATTCGATAACTCCTTCGAAAATATATGAGGACCGGCGGCGTTCAATTTGAGTCCAGCCGCAACAGATTGCAATACCCCTTGGAGGGCGTATACACGCTTCCATTGCGTAGCTGCAGGATCCGCTCCACGCCACACACGGCCAATGACTGAGATGAGATTCAAATGAGATAAGGAATCAGAGATAAATCGGAATCAGAACCCAGGCATCGCCGAGGTCCAAGAAGCATTGCCAATTTAGGATATGCCGTTCAGCAGGATTCTGATGACTGTTCTGATTTTGTGGAGGCCGGCGATAGGCCTGTCTGCCGGCGACCGGTGCATCATGTCAACGTGTTTGTTCACGAGTACACACCTCGTTTCGCCTACTCGAAGTTCGACCCCCCATGTCATCTCCAACCAGAGCTGAAGAGCAGCAACACGAATCCTGGCAGCCTGTGGTTGCCATTTATGACAAACCAGGGAAAGGCTACCGGTTTTGGCTAATTTTCGCGTCACTCTGTATCTCCCTTTTCCTTGCTGCATTTGAGCTTGTGCGGCGCCCTGCTTCCAGATTTCGCGCGCTGATATTTGGTTAGACGGCGGTGACCACTGCATTGCCGGCCATCGTGCATGACCTACAGGGTCTCATTTCATTTGGGTGGGAAGCGGATACTCTATCGCAGCCACTGCATTTCTCCCCATGAGCGGCGGGATAGCCGAGGTAAACTTACCACTTTGTTTACGCTGTCTGACTTTATTTACAGATTTTCGGGCGTCGATGGTCCATGCTTGCCGCCTTGATTATTTTCGCTCTCGGTAGTGCCCTCTGTGGGTCTGCTAGAAATATGCAGTGGCTCATTGCTGCGAGAGGTGAACAAGGCATTCGCCATACCGATTCTGTTCCACTGACGACGTACAGTTGTTCAAGGTTGGGCGGCAGTGCAATTTTATCGATGACAAGCATTGTCGTGTCTGACCTGGTCCCACTTCAAGAACGTGGCGCGTACAATGGGATTCTTGGCTTGTATGTGCATCGTCCCTTATGCGTTCTACATTGAGCACAAATCTAGAATGTGGGCCTTCGCGGGTGGAATCGGTCCCCTGATTTCCGGCGCGTTAGTCCAGACCGGCCAGTGGCGCTGGATATTTTGTAAGCTCCGAGATTATGTGTCTTAGAGCCGATATCGACTCGTTTTCAACCAGACCTAAATCTACCGGTGTGCGGCGTTGCATTTATATTGACCCTCTCATTCCTGTCGCTGCCTACACCTCCTGGAACCTTACGTGACAAGTTTGGGCGCATGGACTGGATGTGAGAGGTTCGACACTACCAAAGTGAATGATATAACTCGTGGACTCGACAGGGGAAATTGCATCATGATCTCCAGCACCTCTGCGGTCATCATCGGCTTGACTTGGGGAGGCGTTCAATATCCATGGTCATCACCTCGAGTGCTGATCCCAGTCATCTTCGGCATATGTGGAATTGTTGCCTTCTTCGTGTACGAAACGCGGGCGGCAACCCACCCGCTGGTGAGGAGAGAACAGCCAACGCAATTGCACAAATTTACCCGAACCATCTAGGTTCCTTACACCATTTTATCCAATAAAACCAGTCTCAGCGGGCGAGCCTCTTCCTTGACATTTATTCACGCCGATTAATGACATGTTCTCGTCAGCTATATGCAGACTTTCCTCAACCAGTTGGTTGTCCTTGCAGTGGCATGTCAGTCACCAACTGTTCGAATATTGTCACCGAAATTGAGTTCACGGTGCATAGATTACCTGCCCGTATATTATCAGGCGTGCAAGGGTGCAACTCCCTTGCGGTCTGGGATATATATGCTGGGCTATCGCTCACATTGGGCCCTGCTGTTGTGATAGCCGGATTGAGTGTTAACAAGTTCAAAATATATCGGACACAGTTATGGTTCGGGTGGGGCCTTTTTGCACTGGGAATGGGGGTTTGCATTACTCTCGGTTTCGATGCACCTTTGGCGCACGGTATCGGAATCCCTGTTATCCTGGGCGCCGCTGCCGGGAATATACTCGGTAAGAATTCATGTTAGCCGACCTGTCGTCTAACGCTGTACCTTTCAGCCGTTACTTATTTTCCGGTCCTGGCCCCGCTTGACATTCGGGAAAATGCTCATGCGCTCGCTTTCTTCGCATTTTGTCGCTCGTTTGCCGGGGTGAGTTCCAAAGCCCGGATGCACCTCCTTTATTCTCAACATCGGCACAAGGTGTGGGGGATTACGATTGGCGGGGTCATTTTTCAAAATCTGCTGAACGCAAGACTGCCCCCCCAATTTTTGGCCGATGTTAACGCGAATCTCGACTTCACGTTTGCTCTTATCCTACCATCAAGGACTTGCCGCAGCCTCTACAGGACCAAGTTAAGCGAGCCTTTGCTGATAGTCTGAAAATTGTTTGGGCGGTGATGACGGGTGTTGTGTTCCTTGGATTAATCGCGTCCACCTTTATGCGGCATTACACGCTTACGGAAAAGCTTGATGCAAATGGACGGCGAAAGAGACGGTGCCAGAGGGCGAAAGTAGTCATGTGTTATCTAAACTGCGTAGGAATAGTCTACAGTTACTAGTGGTTCATTTCTCGATGCGAGACTGGAGAAACTGGGTAGGTTCGTGTGGCGATGCGGAGTTGATACGGAAGTTTAAGCTTCCCCTGACCCGATGGCAGGCAGTTCCAACTGCAGCGAGCAAACCGCCATCGGCAGGGAGGGAAGCGATCGAAAGGTCAATTCTGCCCCAAACGGAGGCGGTGCGGATGATGTTCTGCTGGCGTGCCGGCGTCCGGGCTCGCGCTTGTGCCGGCGTTTTTTATACAGAATTTGCGCATTGAGAAGACTGCGGCACCTGCGAAGCCGGATTCGGAGAAGGGAGAGAATACCCCACTCATCTCGACCTGATAAATCAACCATGCACAACAGTTTCAACCATCACCATGAATTTGACGTTTCCCGTGAAATTTGCCCTCAATATAGAATAGCCTAATTTATCCACCGGCTTGGAGATTGAAAGATGCGGCATCATCTAGAGCCGACGACATGGACATCATCTAGAGCCCGCAAGCCGGCGGTTCAAATTGCGGATCTATATCGTGGAATAGAATCACGTGACTGCAACCTTTGTCTCTCGTACCGTCATGGCACAGAACGCCCTGCCCTTCCGGCTATACTAGACGATATGCGACGCCTCCTAGATGGACTAAATAGCGAGACGGTCTCCCAGAGCCAGAAAATCGATTCCCTCGAACGCGAAGTGGCCAGCCTCCAAAACAGCCTCAGAGCGCGTGACGCTGAACTGAAGGATGTTCATTCTGCCTTGGATGTGGCGAAAAGTGTCGCCCAGAGGGCGGAGACCGCTCTCAGAGTCTCCAGGGATTTGCACGCAAAGGCATTGCAGGAGGAGCGGCTGCATTCCGCCGATCGAGAAAAGAAGACGGAGGCGAGGGTTAGGGCGGAGCTGGGGGGAAAAATCGAAAGATTCGGGGCGCAATTGGCGGGAGTGCACGGAAAGAAGCGACCGGGCGACCCGGAAGGTGGCCCGACCGGTCTGTACCGTATCTGATTTCATTCCGCTCTACCACTGACTGGTGGCGAACGCAGGACCTCAGCGACGCCAAGCCGATGAGGCCGCAGGAGGAGAACCGCCGGCCAAGCGGGGGAGATCTGGGGACATTGGGGCCGGCCAACTCCGTTTTCCAAATGCACGGCTTGTTCCCTGAAGCTATTCAGTGTCGGTTCTGATGTTGAATTAGATCCTCGCGCCAGGACTCGGACAAAATCTGGGCGAAATCCAACCCCGACACATAAATGAAGCTCCTTGGTGCCAGGCAGGTCCTGGTTTTCCGCTCCTCGAAAGGCTGACATCAAAACCAGACTTCCCGGCCTCCTCAGTGACCTTCAAGCTCCCAGGCCCGAACACTGTGAGCGTGTTGGAATATCCACGATGAATTCATCCGAGCAGTAATAGAATTCTCCATCCCGAGCGCATTTCACGCCTCCCCTCCGAAATAACGTACCGGGACTTCTCCACCCCTGGCCGTTCGTATACCTCCCTGCCCCTTGTCCCCAGCCCCCGGTTGTAATATTTCCACTGAAAGACCTTGCAGGAGAATGACGATCTTTTCGGCCCATCACCAGAACCAGAGTCTGCCGCCCGCGCGGTCCAGGGTCCCGCGTCCGTTGCATCTGTGCGTGCTCCAGTATTCGTTCATATTGATAACTTATCATACTTACCTGCGTCTCCACCAAATATCGGCCATCAGGCAAGCATTGTTCACCAGACTCTCTCGCACTCCTGCTGACGCCCATTGAAAAGGAAAACCGTCCGGCTCTTTGCCCTGAGTGCCAGGCGGGTGAATTTACGGCGCAGCACATGCGCACTCATCCGCGTAGCTTCACGATGAGCTACGAGCTCGACAATCAGAATATCGAGTTTCGGCTCTTCCGCTGGAACGATTTGGCGTATCACTGCCAGGCTGACTGCGGGAAAGAATTTTATACAAAGACTGCGATCGAGCAGCATATCAAGGACAATACGAGCTTGCATAGCAAGTATTGGCCTGCTCCTGCCAGCGGGAAGAGATTGTAACAGCAGAAAGGTTTCAGATGATCTATATACTTGTTTATATTGCTGATATCATTTCCTCACTATCAATGTTTTCATTGTTTGGTTATTCGGGATCCGAAGATTTAGAATCGCCATCTCTGGTCGAATAAGCGGTGAAATGCGAGATCGTTGTGGGGTGCGATGTCGTGGAGAGCGAACGGTGCGCAGATTGGATGCGGATGCAGCGTTCCAGGTGCGCGACGCCTCACATGATGGGCCGTGCGTCGCGAGGGCAGGAGAGGGAGAGGGAGGGATATTGCCGTCGCTTACGCTGTGATTCGAATCACTGCGTTCCGACCCCTTGTAGACAGAGGGTCTGTCTACCCCTGTAGACCAAGGGTAGACGAGCCCTTTGTCTACTATGTCTACTCAGTAGACACGGCTCGTCTACATATGTCTACATTTGTCGACGTCTGTCTACCTCGGTCCACGTACGTAGACCGACATAGACCGATGTAGACACATGTAGACCAGTGTAGACAAATGTACACATACCTCTGCGGAACTGGATACATAACTCAATGCATACCTTCTGAAGTTGACCGAGGAATGTCTACGTGCATCTACGCTATAGACGCACGTAGACTACGTAGCCGACGGGTAGACGGACCGTGTCTACGCCGCGTAGCCGGACGTAGCCGCATGTACACCGACATCACGGCGTACACATACGTAGCCGGACGTAGACGAAGATCGACACATGTAGCTGCACGTAGACAGACGTAGACCAACGTCACTGGGGTGCGTCTACGTAGGGTGGGAACGCAGTGAATGTGGGTGCTGGAGGACGTCGCCAAAACCCGTTCTTGGCCGAAGGTTTTTGGGAAACGGTCCCTACTGATAAGCGTTTCGAGCTGATGAGGTAGGCCGCACTTGCCAGGGTAGAATTTGAGGAGAATAAAACCGCATTTTGAGGTGTCCCCGGCGTGTCGCGTTCGTTCGTTCAATTTGGCGAAGTTTCCCACGGTTGTGGTTCGGGATTGTGGTTCCCAGAATCATGGAAGGGACTAGTCGGCGGATTCTCACTTTGCCGTCATCAACACGAATGAAAATGTGTGTGTACGGAGGCTAAAGATCCGAATCCACGGGCTTCCCTGGCATGGGTAGCTAGTAGAATTACACGAATTCAGAACAGATTCCCGCGGGGCGTAGCAAGCAGAATGGATTCCTCATCGCCACCTTCCGGCGCCATTTCGCGGTGGGCCCTAGCCTCACACTTCAAAATGGCTCCGTCCCCGAATCGCCGCTTGCCAAGCTATCGTGGATCCCTCTTTCACTTACCACCGACCAGGTTGTCGACGCAACATCAACGAATAAATTATGGGTGAAAGTCTCAACGAGATCTGATGCATGTATCCTCACCACAATCGTAGACTCGTTTTATGATATGGTCGGATTAGCATAATTTTGGGGTCATCGTGGCTAATCTTGCCCTGTATGCTGTGGAGTCATGCTCTGCGCGCGCTATTTTGCACATCCCTCTCGTCCTCAAGTCCACAAAGTTGGTGTCGCCGTCCTAGTATTTTCGACACCGTCTGTACCGTGGCCGTGGGCTTTGAAGTTTGCCTTGCTGTTTTGAGGCTGCACCGACAATATTAATCACAAACCTGCGTCTACTCTTGATGCCTTTTGCGATTAACTCATCACGACATACGTCTCCTCGGTCATATCACAGCTTTTTCTCTGCAATTTATACTATACGTTGTGAGTCTGTCTGGGCGGTTCCGCTTGAATCACTCACGTAGTTCAGCACGGGGAATAAGATTGTGGCCGTGGCGATACTGCCCCTGATTTTCGTCCATGTGAGTCAACGCACTTTTGGTTCGTTGCAGTGGTGTTGAGCTAGAAGGACAGCTTGGATTCTCGTGGGTGTCGGCCATCATTACACTCATTACCGGCAGTGTGGGGGGCATGGCTTTCACAACAAAACGTAGGCGTTGGAATCTCTCTCATTTCGCAAACTTAACAGGATGTTACGCTCTTCAGAGTAGGGCGGTTTCGTGCGCAGACACAGATGCCATCGTCGCAGCATGCTTGGGGTGGAGTTCTGGACGCTGATGCGCGCGCCACTCCTGAAATCGGGCGAAGACGTAATCTCTCCTCGTTCAATGCTGTCCTCACCGAACTAACCCCCGTCCGCTAGCCTGTGGGACGAATTCAACTCTCACCGTCAGCTCCGGCGCAATCTGTGCGAGCAATACGCTTCTCATGATGCTATTCTCCTCACGGGCAGTGAAGGTGCCGCGTTTATTCGCCGTGGGAATCCGTCGCTGACTAAATGGGAGGACAAGTCTTCTACGTCTTCTCTTCCTGTCAGGACGCGTATACGCTTTGACGATCTTGGGAACTTCCTCCTTGGTATGCCTGCACGAAGCGCGAGTGATGTCATACGTAGTCGGCGCTTCGGATCAGCGTCAGCACGATATGGTCGTGTTCCCAGCAACGCCGGTCAAAACTGCAATCTTCCAGATGACACTAAATCGACAGACGATTTCGCTCCCCAGTCAGAGCGCACACTGTGAGTTTCTCGGCTGAGGGTATTCCGCTGGGCAGCCAATCCGTTCCGAACCGTAGATCCAGAGCCGAGCCGTTTCAAAGAGATCTTGTCTTAGGGCCACTGCAGGGAAGGAGCGATTCGATGGGATTGAACGGTGTAATCTCATAGTTTATTTTCACTGCGAGGCATCGACCAAATAGTGTTTGATGGCGTCCGATTTCTGCTTGAAAAATATGTAGCAAATTTACAGACTTGGTAGATCTAGTGAGAGGCGTAGGACGACTCTTGGATCCGGTGCAATTTTGGTGTCAATCTGAGAATATCTTGCGCTTGCAAAGATTTTTCGAACAGTGGTCGTGCGGCCCTCCAAAGGTAAATGGCAGTGACAAATTATCCTGCGCCTCTGCTAGATCCCCAAACGCAGCATGCACTGAGCTCTGCAGCGGTGAACATCCCATATAAGTGAACCCCTGCAACGCACTGTGAACAGACTGTGTGCGGTGTCCATATCTCCGGCAGACAGGAACACATCTCCTAAGAAATAGAGTGCCTTGTGCAGGGGAAGCATATCCTTCATCTTTCGTGCCCACGGCCGAGTATACCCGGTCCACGTTCATGAGCCGGTTGGTCGACCAGCGGCTCGCATCCGCAGCTTCTCGAGACAGAATGACATGACTTGGGCTCCTACTGAGGATACCTTGATGCATTCCCCAAACATAATATCTGCGCCTGAATATCCCGTCCGTAGATGGAGATCGGCCAAATCATGTCGCAGATGGGGATCAAGCTGAAGAATTGGATGGCGGTGAGGATCGACCGTGCTGTTGCAAGTCCTTGCGTATAACATCGCCAGGTGCATCCAGGATCACGTTAATCTCTGCGATATTGAGCAGGCTAACGGCGTAGTTGGTTGGATCCTGTTCAGGTGATGTGCTCTGAACGATTTCGGTGTGAAGCTGCCTAGCCTCGAATATTCGGATTTGGACTGATAGCTGTCGGCCACCAGAATCATGAGATGGTGGTCCAAGCGACAACCGGGCAGGCCACAAAGCCGCAGCAATTCTCTTGCCGGGTGAGCATGGATATCTTTGCCCTGTAGTTGCCGAAGACTGTCAAGGACATTGCCTCGACCCACAGTGCTTGTGCCTGTGCATATGGACTCCCCGACAGCTCCGCAAGCCTTGCGCCTCAGCGGCGTGAATGCGGGCCGCCGAAAAATCACCCAAGATGTACTCGGTCTGAGCAATGTTGGTGATTACAGCCGCAGTTTGCTTGAAATCCCCGGTAACAGGGACAGTGCGTGTGCCTTGCGCAGGCACTCCATGCCTGACGGCATATCATGCTTTGAATAAAATAATGACATCCGACACCATCCAGAAGCGGGCTTTTGCCAAGAGTCGACTAGGCGAGGCATAGATAAAGGGGGAGCTCACACTCAAGAAGTGAGTCGTTGAATTGAGCAAAGTGAGAAATGGCTTGTGTGATCAGTGCATCCGGATCAGATACAGGATGGTAGACAGAGGAGTTGAAGACTTCCGTCGTGAATTCTACCTCCAGTTGGCGCTCGCAAGGCCGTGGAAGCACGACCGGAATATGATCCATCAACTCTGTCCGACCATGTCCGTGCAGTCGTCGGAAATGAGCCAAGGCGATTGTGCAATGGATGGTCTCAGTAAGGTCCGGGTTAGCTGGATCCAGCCTCGCAGGAGGACCTGGTGGAGGTTCCCCAATTCGCGGCTATTTGGCTCATTCCGCCTTGCATTTCAAGCGTTCCGCGATATTTCTGATATATATCCAATAGCAGATGGAAATGTTTTCGGAGCGGGCGGATGAGCGCCGGCGAAGGGGGATGAAAATGCTGCACGTGTTCCCGAATAGGGACCAGAGACTTCAGTCGCTTCATGTCATCCATATATGCCAACGACGTGCGCAACAATATTGCTTTGCAAGCGAGGATGTTTTGGATAGGGAGGTTACTTTGACAAATTTCGATCTCGGACAGTCCGTCTGGCAGAATCGAGAGGAGAGTCAGTAATTCTTTGGCTCCAGGACTGATCCGTGGGCTTGAAAGAGAGATTTCGATGGATGCATCCAGGCTAGATATTCTGTCGTAGCCATTTGAGAGTAGGGCAGTCTTCTCTGTCTTCCACCGTGTGAGCACATTGGAACAGCCCTCGTAATCCACTAGATGAGCCATCAAGTTCACGGCCAAGGGCATATTGTCCGTAAAGCTGAGAATTTCGTCAATATCTCTGCAATCATGAGATTCGTCTGCAATGTCGACGAAAGTCTGCCGAGCTGCAGGAGAGGACAGTGGGTTCAAGGGCGGTAAAAATGGATGCGTCCAGCGCACTTTCGCTGGACGTTCGCACCCCGCATTGTGATCTGTGTCTCTGTTAGCAATAATCAACTCTAACGTAAATAGATGCTCACTATCAATGCCAGATGTGGTATATCACTCAGCAGGATAGAAATTCTTCAACGCCGGCCCGCGAGGATATAGGCTCCCAAGACGTTTCCAGATTGTCCAAAATGAGGAGGCAAGATGGCCCACTAGAAAAATACTGTACAATTGGGCGTGTTAGATCTTTTCCTGGCTTGAGTCCAACCAAGCCCCAATAAGGGCTGCCAGCTCGAGACGATCCATAGCAGAATCCGTGGCCACACATACACGACGCTGATATCCCGCGACAATGTTGGAATGATGCAGGACGGCTCGTGCCAGGCTGGTTTTGCCCATACCACCCCCGCCGAGAATTGCGATCCTGGATGTGGGTTGAGCAAGTATTTTGACGACCAGATCCAATTCGGCTTCGCGACCATGGAATATCTTCGGCTCTCCGGGTAGCAAAGAAAGAGAATATGAGCTGAAAAACATCAGTAAACGGATAAAATACGGTCGACCAATCATACCTGCATGTAGCTGCATTGGTTGCCTGACATCGCCATTCAAACTGATCCGTGTTCAACAGAGAGGGGAAAAAACATACCAAGGACGTTCTTTTCTGAGGCAGAGCCATCCGAAACGGCCGAGATCAATTCCACACTTCTCTGTGCATATTTTCTGTCGTTGTCTTCATCTCTTCGATGCTGGTGAATATTGTTACCCCAGTCTCGAGCTAATCGTCTGAGTGTAAGCGTTCTGAGTAGTCTGAACGATGACGAAATTTGCCTCAAAGGCCTCCTGCGCTCGCCGAATTCCCGCGTGGCATTCCTTGAGCAGTGTGCCGATTTCGTGTCCGCGGACCTTGAAGAGGCGGCTCAGCCTGTTTCCTTGCTGCGCCTCCATAAAGGTGTGTATCTTATGCAGTGTCCTGTGAATGATAGTCCGCAATTGTATATCCATGCCAGACAAAGAAGACGTACTCGGTAAATTGACCAAGATGATCCAATGTTTGTGGCCGCAGTGCCCCTATGGTCTCTGACTCTACGTGGAGCCGTACAATCGCTAAGAGAAGCCCATAAATATATTCCATGAGCTGGATACAATCTCCCTTGTTTTGCTTCACATTCTGAGTCCCAAGTCAGCTCAGTCACATTTTAATGAATTCGATTTAACCCCTTACCTGGAGTGTAGTAATTAAAGAGAGGGTTGTTGTTGAATAGCTGACAAGAAAGGAGCCCGTACGCGTTCTCGAGCTCAGTCAGGAGCTGCAACGCCGACGTTAGGCTGGTTGCGATGTTGTTCAATCGCATCTCAGATGGAGCTTGGGGAAGTGACGTGCTGGGTACCGTTGATGCGGACCAAGGTTTATATCCTGAATATTATATATTCACTGCAATTGTAAACATCATATACCAGGACAAGGGGCACGACGGCGCCTAGAATTTACCGCCCGTGGCGGTCGGCATGCCATATGCAGTGCGTGCCTCAGTCAGGCGCGACATGATAAACATTATTCGAACAGCCACCATCAGCGATCACTCGTCGTCTGGCAACCTTTAATTCTGAGGGTGGGTGGGGGGGGAATATCATACTCGCGTGGTCGACAGCCTGAACAACGAGTTTACGGAAGACAAACATGTAGTGCTGTATGGTGTATTGGCAACCCAGCTTCATTTATTCGCCTGTGCTGTGCGAAACTAACTTCCCGAAATAGTAATCTTGGAACAAGGACATGACACGTCTCCGTGCTATCTGTCCACGGTAAATCTGAAGTGCCGACCTACACCGGAACTTGGATATTCCGGAGGAGGAGGAGGATGTATTACTGCGGAGGTCCCTATAAGGAACAAGCAGGTACTGTACCGACGTACAACACGTCCATTGACTGTACGCTACAGTTGTCAGCGGCCCAGTCGCTGAGGTATGACGGTATTTATCGTCAAAAATTATTTACATGTTGTGTTGTACATCGTGCATTGAACATGTACTCTGATTCTGGCTACAGGAACATAGAAAATGTAAGATGAACACGCAAATCATCAGTCTGGGGTACAAATTGTGCATCCTATGCACTACATTCAATGTCAAAAGCATTGTTCAACCTTCAACTGCCCAGTATTCTACTTGTTACCGGTTGGTGGCTCACAATCTAATCAAATGTGATCTTATTGTTATTGCCATCATCCCACTGCTAGCCGATCCCAAGCTCGACGTCCACCCACCACCACGAATCCCAAACCCAACCCAACCCAATCCCAAGGCCAATCCCACTCTCACTCCCAAGCCCAAGCCCAACCAAGCATTGAACCCACGATCAAGGTGCGTGATACCAAATCCTACTGTTGCCCTTTTCTCTTTCCTCAAAACCATTCATCTTTCGGAACGACTCAGTGTTTGACTTTCCCCGGTTCTCTCTCTTTTCACATCTCACCCCACTATCAGCTATACCACACTCTCCTTTTTGACGTCATGTCTTCCTCGGGTACGAGTTTTCCTCCATTGTTATACAGATCCATCCGACTTCTGCATCACTGAAGACAACAGCAACCCATTTCTTGGTTTCTTCACAGGAATGATGAGTCAGTTCATGCACGAGTCAATGGCAAATGGTAGCTTGCCTGCCTTTGTGGGCAATACTGCGGGCACCGCTACGCTTCCGACACCGCTTCCCACCCTTCCCCTTCCACCTGTCATTCCGTATTCGAGCTCTTGTTCTCAGCCTATTGCACTTCCGGCTGCACCCACCGGACATCCTCTTCCCTCTCGTAATTTTCTGGTTTCAGTACGACGCAGCCGATGCTTGGCATGGGTGGTATCTCTCTGTCTGACCACTCCAACAATCCCCGCCATTGCCACCGTGTTAAAGACCTCGGCCCGACCCAGATATCCGAGACGAACGCCACTCGCCATGCTGCAGCAAGAGAACATCTTGGTTCCACTGGTGCTGCCCTTCAAGTTTGCCTGGGGCATTAGTTGCGCTTTCGCTCATCGGTGGCAGGCCTGCAGGCTATGTGACCCCCGCGCTTCGACATTTTGCGCGGTCTTGATCGTGTGTCATCGGCACTGGACAAACCTGGGAGGCTCAAATGTTCACGCACTGACAAGGAGAACATATCCCTGGTCATGAAGCTCTCTGACGTCGATATGGCATACCAGCGAGCTGGGAAACCCCTTGAGGTGATTGAAGACCCAGAAGCTCTGGCCCCAAAGGCGAAGAAAAGAAGGATCAGTGCAGATCACACTTGGTTGCATTGTTTAACTTGTATCTCTTATATTTCAATCCTTTCTTGTTGCATACACAATAAAGCTGAGAAACTATAATTTGCCATATATCAGCAATTTCTTTCCCATACAGCTATCCATGATCTTGTTTTACTCACTCCAACACGATGAATGGCATTGGAGGAGAGCTAACAACAGTCATGTGGGTATAGATTTGTTCGGGAAAAGCGCTCGAAATAATGAAATTCCTTTTCAAGGATTGGGAACTAAGCATTCGTAACGACAAGACATGGGAGGGATACCTACACAGGGAGGAAACTGTATTAAACCCAGGCTAACCCCGTGACCTAGGATCCTGGGTTAATAGTTTTGAAGTCTGGGTGAAAAACAAGCAGCACAAGTTCAGGACATACGCTGTGCGGATATCCCGGGGTCAAACAAAATTGACCCTCGCACATCTTTTGTTGCACGTGATTTGTCCGGCATCCGGACGATACACTCGCGGCTGCTGCTTACCGGGTGCTCGGGACGCTGCTTAATTGTAATAACCTACGCGTTCGAGATATACAGATAATGGATTGGAATAAAAATATATTGCACAATGGTAAACAAGAAAGGGGAAAACCTTCGCGAGTCTATGATTCTGCAAGTTGGGTAAGACTCACCAATTGACAGTCGTTCGCGCGCTTGTACCGCAGGAATTCTCAATGTGCGCAGCACATCTATACATCCTCCAATGCTTCACACGAACGTTCAAAGACACCAGATGTCGAAATTGCTGAAAGGCGAGGAATGAATCAGCAAAGTTGGCGCGAAATGGTGAGAGCTTCAGAGTGCAAGGAACACCTTGAACATTCTAGACTTCATGTGTCTGAACTGCTTGATAACATATCCACAGATATTTTAGATCTTATTTTGAGGTTTTGTGCCGTTGACTTGACTTGAATACGAGATTCACAGATAACAGGACACACGCAGTAACCTGCAGCAGACCTTGGAGGGGATCTTGACACAACAGCTTGGATATGGGTTTAACGGGCAGCCTCGTGGATTCAAGCAGTCTTCGGCTCTTCACGCGCACGTCTCGACAAACTTGCTGCCTTCACAGGCTTCACTATTGCATGACATTTGGAAGACCGGGGCCCGACTGTACGAATGAAGAGCGGCCAACAGGATACAGTGAGTTTTCTTGGGTGGGGACGTGGGGAGAGATGACGGGAGGAAGAGAAACGCGCGGGGTGTCGACCAACTTGAAACAAATAGATGTAATCGATGGTGCCATCGTGCACGGACGTTTGACGGCAGCCGAGCGAGACCAACAGTGAGCCTGGGTGCAAAAGGGATCAGGAATGCACAGAATCTGAGTTACGATGTTACCCTGGGTACATCGAGCAGAATATAGATTTGGGACAAAATAAAATGCCCCTGGGACATATCACCGAATTGAACTAGGACATCTGATGCCAGATAACCCCGATCTATTTGAACGTCCGGCTGTGTATGATAGAGCTCTGGAAGAGGAATCAACTGTACCATGATTATCCTTGTTTACTTCAATGCGCGACGGAAGAGGCAACAGTTGGTCATTTGATCTGGAGTGAATGCGGGGCCAAGTGGTAGAATTTGCCTGCGGAGATCAAGGAAATCAGGCCATGTATCAGAAATATTCTCATCCAGCTGTGCTCTATTTGTATTGACTCATTTGAACAGGATGAATGGAGGAGAGACAATGGCAGTCATGTGGTTGCAGATGTCTTCTCGTGAAAGTGCCCGAAATAATGAAATTCCTATTGAAGGATTGGGCACTAAGCATTTCTGACCACCAAAAATTGAAAGGATGCCTAAGCTACAACTCTCAGAGAAAATCAAGTGTACTACGATCATCCTTGTTGACTTAGATACAACAGAAGATGTAAAAGCCAGTCATATGATCGTGTGTGATTGGTATTCAAGAGCAGAAGTGCATTCAATTTCTTTTTGTACACTGTGAGATTTCAAGCACAATGCCTCACTTGTTCAATACTCATTTATTAGGGTTAGCTGGTGCTAGTAAGGTATGCCAGAGCCAGAAAGATTGGGAGATATGGGTGGAAAGTAGCAGGTCAACGAGTGGATAAGTTGAGTCAGAAGGAAGAGTGGATAAATTGGGTCAGAATGAATGCTAGGTAGCAGGATAGCAGAATTGTATACAATGAAGTTCGATACAAAAGAGTGTGAAGGGTTAATAAAAGGGGATTAAAGAGCAGGGTATGGATGCAGCAACATTTTGCGAAATGTGGATTTACCGACTCTGTCCAGCGATCTTTGGGTGAGTTGTGCAGCAAGTCGCTCTGGTTCATCAGTGGATGACGGGTTGGGATATACCCCACTGAAAATATGACCCAGTGAGGACCACAGATAGATGCCACCCTGCCATTCATCATATGCGGTGCGGTTGGTGCTTCCTGCTTGCTTTGATCAGGTGCTGCGATATGAATGTGAGTGACAGAGAAGGAACAAACCAATATCGGGACCACCCCGTTCCAGTGCATTTTTACCGCCTTTTCTGCATTTCGATAGCACGATGTTTTGTTCCCAAATGTACTTTCACTCCAACCACACGCTATGAACACACCTTCAATCGTCAGCATGCGTGTCTGAGTGTCTGAGCCAGAGAAACTCCGGACATGATCAGGCTCAGAGCAATCAAGACTGCAAATATCCAACGGCTTTGCCATCGACCTGTGGTTACGAATCATACCAGTCAAGGTATTATTCCGGAACACAAATTTAGTGTTGTGAAATGGGGAATTTCCGGCCGGTGGCTGGAGAGCTGCAAGAAATAGGAGGATTCGCTGCTCCGTGGATATGGACCCAAAGCGGCTACGTGATGGGGTTGGATATAGCAATAAGTGGGTATAGAATCTGCTCAGGAAGGATGTTTGCAGGCAAGAGGTAATTGCGAGGCAACTACCACAAGTACTCTAGCTTTTTATATGTAGGCGAATATCCAATAGATTAAGAACAGTATCACATATAAGTAGAGAAACTGAATAAAATAATGCAGAGGTATAGCAACAGATAGCAAAGCACATGGATCGATAATGATTGCCATGGTGAACCACATGTGAACTGCATGGTCAAGCTTGGATCTCCAACAGTGGGGAGGGGTAGGAAGGGCCGCAGATGCACGGCTGTGTGAGTCTAAGCTGTGGTCGCCCAGGCTGCCCTCTGTTTCCAGATCATGTGAATGTTCCTGCAGCACCTGGGGAGCTGACATGGAATAAATTGGCTGAGTGGGAAATATGTGGTCCCAGTTGATTCTTCGGGCAATGCAGGGGAGTAAAATGGTTCCACCAGACTGTCAAATGAACACAGATTTGTGGTGCCAAAGTCAAACAAAGGTGCGTTAAAAGGATTGAAAGCAGGCTCGGAAGTGAGAAAGGTGCCGTGAATAACCGGGTTCATGGATTCACATTGGGATGGAATGACAGATGCTTTGTGAAGAGAGAAAATCAGGACGAAATTGGATTCCGGAACGACATTCATGGGCCGGTATGTGGAAAGAACTGAGAGGACTCCGGTGTGAGAGCAGCAGATATGACTTCGCCCGAGGTATAGGTTGTGGTGTGTTCGGTCAAATCATCGTCAACATCTGTGTTGACCTGTGAGAGCAGCCCAATGAATTGATACCCACTGCTTGCATCCCTATACACATTGCTGGCGAAGTTTGGGACACGACTAGTGCTGACACTGACGAGATCTGGATAGGGAATCGTGCCAGTGATGGGTCAGAAAGCAATGGCTCCTCAACCTGGAACCCTTGGAATTCAATTCCAGCCTGCAGCGCCAAGATGAGGGAAGCTATCTGGGACGATGAAGCATCATCGCAGAGTTACTTGTGAATGGTCAATAACAAGTCTTGGGATGACCTGCACATTATCTGCTTGATTCCCTTGCTTCACAAGGATTGAGCAGCTGATGATTCATGCGTCATCCAGCTCAGTTGCTAGCTGTGGTAGAATAACCTGGTCCAAATTCCTGTGGCACCACGACAGCCAGCATGGTGAGCTACATTATATTTCCCATTATATTCTGTTCCGGAACTCAACTATCTTAGAGCTCATTCGGTGGGATATCATCCTACATGGCTTTATTGATTGATACTCTCGTCTCATTACTGGCTTATGAGCAAGTGATAACAATCGAGCGCAGGCTGTTCTAGATATCTTTCTCGCTGCAGTTCCATCTCGAGTGTGTGGAGACCATGGGACTGAGAATTTGTATGTGGCCGCATGGATGGAGACGTATCGCGGAATTTTGCGCGGGTCATATATTTGGGCAAGGTAAGTCAAAGTGAAAGAACTCTTCTTTAATCATAACACTGACCTTTACTGCAGGAGCATTCATAATGTGCGGATTGAACATCTTAAATCTTTGGGTCGACATAACAGCCCAACTGGGCGCAACTTGGGCAGAGCGCTTCACCATCCTCGAACTTCGCCACGCACTCGATATCAATAACATCAGCCACATTTGGCTCCTCCATTCCGCTTCCTGGCTACTATTAATAGCCAGCTTGCCTTCTTTGCCCAGAGTTGGAACCAAGATCGCATCCAGATTCGGCATGGTCCCAACCGCCCTCCCGCTGACATGTTTGTTTTTGACATGCTTGTCAATGGTGTCCAGGGCAACCAACTCCTTGACAGGAGCTGCTCGGAGGAGGAGCTTGAGGTTTATGGCATTGAATGGTTAGGTCTCCAGGACGATGACCTTCTTGCATCCCAATGTGCCAATAACCTGATTAGGGAAGGCGCAACTTCGTGGATTGAGAGAGTCGGATCACCTCCACTGGCTGATCTCAGCAGCGTTGTTGTTGAACCCCCTGTAGGTCTTTTGCAGGAAGGGCAGGACCTCTACCTCTGCAACTCTGTGGTCCACTTACTTGGCAGTGCCCAAGACAATGATTGGATTACTGTATGGACGACCGCAGTTGCTCATGTTCGTCATATTCGCCCAGATATATTCTGATACTATTAAACTTTGTATACAATGTGGATTAATTATGCAAAGGGTGGCTTCTGACGGTGGGATAGCGATAGTACCAGTTTTTTTAATGTGGCAGTATCCCCTTTGTCATTTGGGTGTGCAATTGATCATGGTTTCCCAAGGTTTGGAAGAATAACCCAGCTTTGGGTGTGGGATTGATGGTGGTTTCCCACAGGTTGAATTGATGTCATAGTTCTTGGTTTGCGTGGGTTGAACTTGGGTTGATGAACCAAGTGGGAATTGATAAGATAACCTTGGGTCGGCGGGAAACCCCTTTGGGTACCACGTGAAGTGTGGACTGTACAGATGTGTGTTGGAAAATGTAGTTTTGAATGTGTTGAAGCACAATTCTGTTGTGTACACTGTTGCAAGTAGGATAAAGAGCGGACTGTTTCCCAACGCGATGTTGTGAGTTGAAAACACACAGTAGGCTGCACAATAAAATGGTTCCAGTCATGTGTAACATGTAAACTACCACTGTTCCTGTCCATATGAAGCTGTAAATGTTCTGGTTGAGTTGTACATGTGCACCGTTCCATGCTCAACCGTGCCTGTACATATTTTTTGACGAAAAAAGCTTTATACTGAGGAAGCATAAGCGCAAGTGTGCACTGGCGGATTCAAATGTGTTTGTACCAGACAAAAATAAACTTACGCATTTACAGCTCTTTGCGGTACAACAGGCGTGGTCCGTTTTTTTCTGTTTTGGCAAGTTTTCACGAGAACAGCTGCCCTGAGCTCAATTCTCAACCGTTTCCCCTCAAAATAGGCTCATTCGATTCGCATTGAAAATCCACAGCGAATGGAATACCGGTATTTTTTATCCTCTTACGTAATAGAATTTCTTCCCGAAAACTTGGTTTTGAGTAGGACACCTGTAACACTCGGAATACTGCCCCGATTGGCCTAGTTTTTGGATATGATATACATCTGATGTGACCTAGACAACGGCGTGTTTATTTATATTACATGCTGAGTGATTATGATCTAATGCACACTTTAGCGAAGTAGATATCCAGGCACTACCATAAGTAGAGCTGTCCATGGAAGCTTGAGCACATTATGCTCCGTAAACACCCACATTGGCTAGGGTCACATCAGATGTATAGCATATCCAAAGATTAGGCCAATCGGGGCAGTATTCGAGTGTTACAGGTGTCCTACTTAAAGCCCAGTTTTTCCGGAAGAAATTCTATTACGTAAAAGGATCAAAAATACCGGTATTCCATTCGCTGTGGATTTTCAATGCGAATCGAATGAGCCTATTTTGGGGGGAAACAGTTGAGAATTGAGCTCAGGGCAGCTGTTCTCGTGAAAACTTGCCAAAACAGAAAAAAACGGACTGCGCCTGTTGTACCGCAAAGAGCTGTAAATAATAGACAGATTGCGCACAAGGCATGGAAGCCACACAATACAATGAACGGAAAACAGCCGGCACGCCGCTACTCATCCTCCACAGAAATCACCACAGGATCGACCTGGAGTTCAGTGTGCCCGTTAAATGTCCACACCGTAAGCACCTTCCGCCCCCGCTTCTTGCAGCGCGGAGAACGTTTGTACCCGCAGCGATCAATGCCTTGAGGGGCAGCACCTTGGCCGTCAGTGAGGTCATTCGGTTTTCCAGAGATAGGGAGGGAAGCAAGGGCAAGGCGGAGAGGCGGGAGAGTAGGGCTGTATATGTACAAGTCGGAGGATGAGATTTAATTCATAACGGAAGAGCATGAAGGCTTACGGCGGAATCCTCATGGATGGGACCGGAGAGATAGAGTGATCGCAATTGCAGGAATCCGTGGACAAGTTCTGTGGATTTGGATCAAACCAACGCAGCGAAGGGTCAAAATCTTGCATACCGACTACACTATCTGGTGTCAGATACACACCACCGAGAGAATGGAGCTGAGGGAAGCTACGTTTCGCCAGTAGCAGGGTATCGCGGTGCGCGTACGTCGAAAAGGTGAGCGATTGAATGTTTGGGAAGGCGGGGAACAGCGTCGTCCCGCCAGGAATACAAAGTGTAGTTACCGTGGGGAGGGGATAGTCTTTGAACGCACCAGCGAGGCTTTGTAGAAGCGAATAGTCCACGGAGTAGAGCTGCAGGCATTCCAGGTTAGGGAGGGTTTGGAGGAAGTCGAACAGGCGAGCGAGGGCGTAAGGGCTGGCGGGAGTCATGGAAATGTGGACAAATCTCGACGTCCAAGGGAAAAGTCAGGGGTGGAGCAGTTTTAATTCAAGAAGCATACCTTATGTGCGTGAAAATTCCCGTTTCCACAGAAATACGCTTATATTTGATATGAAGATGAGCATTGCACGCCTCGAAATGCCGCCACAGTAGCGGTAGGAAGACTGCTCGGAGGGTAGAGCACGTCTGGGACAGCGGGCGAAGTAACTGGCATCGTTCCAGTCGTTCCTCCGCCCAGTCCCGCGTGCGCATGCGAGGTGAAAGATTGGTAAACGGGAAGGGATACGGAGATGCGAGCTCAAGGAGTTCGGTTGGGAGTGCTACTAGAGTAACGGTGACATCTTGGAAAGACACCAAACGATGGTCCAGAAGAGCTCAGGTATCCTTCTGCCGGAGTCGCGAAGCCATGCGAACATCGATGAGTAATCATGGTAACCTTGGCGCCGAGACAGCTGAATCAGCTGTGTCATCTTCGCCAACCTACATCGACTTGGTTCGTGAGGAAAACTTCCACCTGCGGTCGTCCACTGGACGGAAATTCTGCACCAAGGTAGTAGCCGCGTGAACCTGAAAGCAAAGTGATGATTCCACTGCGGCGGTGGAAAATACTGTACTATTTCGACCACTTGTTCAGGTGACGGGTGACAGAGGGTCGTGAAGTGAAAAAATTTGGTACCTGTGACAGTGACTCTTGGGTTGTGAAGACCTTATTTTTTGAGCATGTTAGAAGGCAGGAAAACGAGTTTTGAGCTATCCTAATTTTGACAGGAAAAAACAGCAAAGAATGGCAAAAAAAACTAGTAGTACTTCTCCCAAATGGGCCCTGGTAACGCAACAGTTTTTCCGAGGTAGCTGGGATTCCAGCATTTTTACGATGGGGAGATACTGTGACGGAAGAAGTTCGAGTTCAAGTTCATGCACCTACGGTCCTTTGCAATTCTTCTGAGTCCTTGGCCTTGTGCAATCCAATCACACTAGCATTCTCGGTAAATTTCGTGGACATCGAAAAATAAGAGGGATCATTCACTTTCTCCTAAGTACGCGTACAAGCACATGAAACCTTTTCCCCAACAAAATACACTTGGTGTTGCTCGGTTTCAGGGCTGCTCAGTGCCTCTTCACCTACAGTAGGAAGTAGACAGTTCGAAGGGTACGCCAAGGTACGCCCCACTGGTCATAAAACAGGTTGAAAGTGGACTGCACGGTGGCAGTCTGCACCTGATGAGCGTAGCACTAAATATTGTTATAGACCTTTTGGGCCCCATCGGGCCTGGTCTGGTCGTCGGGGAGCTAAATCGGCATCGGAGGGATGGTTCGCGCGACCGTGAACTTTTGCTGGTCGGTGACACGATCCGTCAGATTTTGAAGACCTTGTCTAGTGAACTTTTGCAGTGACAGGTGACATGGCGTGAACAAACGGTCGAAATAGTACAGTAAATAGGGTCCCCTCGGTCGCACTCTTTCTCGATTCTGTTTATAGGATTGGGTCTTATATTCTCGAGTGCTCTTTTGATGGAGGTATCGGAGACAAGGAGTGCCGATCGCCCTATGTATGGGACCATTTGTGACTGCCCATGGTTCGGTAGATGACGGGCCAGGTTCTATTGAGGTTCTCTGCCTCACGCGACTGCCAGTTTTGCTGCCAGTGGTCAAACCATCAGAAGTCCCGTCTACTCACGACGGATAGCCTTGTTGACCGGTTCATTTGCCAGAAAATGAGCGAGTGGAGACGCATCACGCGGCCAAGGGGGAATCGGGATTCGAATTTCCAACAGGGGTAGGGGGAGGGGGGGTCTCGGGAGGGCCGAAAAAAACTTCTATCTATGTATAGATGTGCGGTTACCCGCTCGGTGGCCTGGGGTGATCTGTGACACGTGATGTCACAATGCGCCAAATCTTCCCGCTGGTGACCCCGCCGTTTTTGTTTCCTTTTTAGGCCTCTTCCTTATGCGTAACCACCGATCGAGTAGAACGAGCATTTTGTGATCCCCGATCGAGATATTCACGATCGGCACCTCCTCATTCCGCTCATTCCGCTCCGCCCGAACGAAACCTGCAGTCGGCTGCCCTGCCCCACCTAAAAAGCGTCCATTTCTACCTCCTGAACCTCGATCGAGTGTCTGTCTGAGGCATGGGTATAAAATGAGCTTTCTTTGATGAGAGAGTATTTCTTTTCCAATCCACGTATCTTCCTATCTATCACTCCGTTGGTGCCGTATCTCATGGCACGACGATTCAATGATGGATCTGTAAGTCCTTGTCATCGCAATGTTATGACTCTACCTAATGGCTTTTTTAAGCCGCCACTTGAAGCGGGGACCTAGTAACATTAGTCGAAGGCCAAATTAACAAGTGGCCGACTTCTTCGAAGGGAAAATTTAAACGACACAAGACCAATATGGAAGACATGAAATGGGCACTAATAAATTGCGAATTTACTACTAGCCTGCCTCTACCCTCGCCAACATTGGTACCCGGTGTGACCCAGACCCATGTGGCCATCCCCCCTCCACCTATTGAAACTAATGTGGCTGCGACCGCTTCGACCACCGCCGGTAAGTGTGGTACAGCGTATACAACTTTGTTTAATTAAAATTTTTATTCCTAGGACAAGTTGCTCAGTTTTCCGACCCTGAAAACAGGCATGGTGAAGTTCAAGGTGGTCGTCTATTCTCCATTTCAGCACCCAATGATTTCTTAATCCCTGTGAGCCACAGGTTCCCCTCTTGAACATGGTTCTACTGCTGCCGAGAATGTCAACATTGAACTTCAAGGTGAGTTTCTATCCCACCTACTGCTCAATTAATTTTTCATCCACTCCGATATACAGATCTTCCTCTTGAACGACGCTCTATTCTGCTCCTAGTTGAGGATACTCGTCGCCTTTTAAACGAGAGAATCTCCCAGCGTATCGAGGTTTCTGTCAGTAATCGTGACAACTGCGAGACTGGCCAGTGGAGAGCAAGCGCAGCAGAAGTTGTAAGTGCTTTGCAAGGATCCATCTCGGCATTCCAAGGTCCGTGATTCAGCTTCATCTACAATGTTGCACTTCCTTCTTTTATTTTACTTCAGGCCCTGCCAGAATCGGTACTGCCGATGAAGAAGCCCGAGAATTCACGAAGTTCTTCGGTACAATCGTGGACCGCGATTATCATGATGCTCCCGAACTCGATTCCCATCTCCTTCTCATCCCCAGCAACGATAGGCTGAACCTTATCATCGCTAGTATTGGGGTATTATTTTATCATTCATTTTTTCCTTCATTGCTTATCATCCAGCAGGGCGCAAAATTCTCTGTTGCTGCAAAGTCCAGGTCCCCTTCTCCAGACCATGTAGCCGAGCTTTTGGAGTGGGCCAAGAATTCCGCCAGGCCCCCGACTTCATCTGCGGCAACATCGGTCAAGAGAAAACGGGAACCACTGACAGACGACGAACAGGCCTGGCTTACCAAGAAGGCAAACGAGATGGAAGGTTTCAATGCCTTCCAAAAACATCACAATCAACGCCTAACTAATTCGGATCGCGTGAAGTACTGGAAATTTGCATCTAACTTTTGTAAAGCCAACTATAAAAAATACTGGCCAGTAGGCATTGAGCGCTCAGTACGCAAATTACTGATGGTCTTGACCTGAAACTAACCTTCGTCGTAGGGCAGTGGACCAACAATTAGAAAAGATTCACTTGAAGTAATTCTCGGCATGAAAAGAACGGCACTTGATCAGGCAATCAATATGGGGCGCATTTTGGAGATGTATTATGACGATGACAGCTCTCATCAATCAGCTGAAGTGGTAAGTCGCATCGAGGGGGGGAAGAGGCTGAATCTGCAGGATCAGAGGTGTTGGCAAAGTTCCTCATACAATGGGAAAAGGACCACCCCATCTGATTTTTAAGTTACGTATTCTTTCTGTCTTTCTGTAGCTTAAAATTAGGCTGGATCCGTGATTCCTCCCTTGAATTTGCTTCATCTATGCTTGAACATGTTCAAGACGCCTTTCGCAAGTCGCGATGAATGCCATCAATTCACGACAAGCCATCAATTCCAAATTGATGGCTTGCAAAGAGTCAAAATTTCACTCTAGGACGCGACTTTTGACCAATTTTTACACGTGTAATTGTAAGTGCGTCGAAAACTGTCCACGGTGCACAGTTTTTGACGCGTGATGAGACACCACGTGAACGGAAGTAACACAAGATGTAACGCTGCCAGCGAGTTACTCTTCCCTCTCATGCTTGTCTTGACTCTCGGAAATCCACTCAAGACTTGGATAAAGGGGTAAGTAAATTTGAATTCCATCCTCTCTTTACAGCTGTTTGCAAAAAGTAATGACACTTCGCTAAAAATAGTTAAAAGAAAGCATTTTGAGTCGGCACTTTACCGATATGATTTCTCGGTCAATTCTCAACCGAAACTCTTGGAAATAGGTGCGTTCGAAAGCGCTCAAGCGGTGCATTCGAATAGTACCCTACATGTTCGAACAATTCTAAAATTCCAAGTCCACGAATTCTGGCGGCCCGATTTGAACTGAATATATCAGCAACCGATTCTCGGTCAATATTCAGCCGATTTGCTTGAATCCAAGTGATTCTTAAAGCTGAAACTGAGGTGGCCACAGCTATGCACTCATAAAATGAAGCAACCCTAATACACACATGCAGGAATGGAATTACTGATCGGAGCTGAAAATTCATTACTGGTACATTGTTTCGGAGAAAATCCAAAATGTCTCAGAATCCAATGCTTTGCCTCAATATTCCCTTCCAGAAGAGGTCCGAATCATTCAAATCGGCTCACTATTGATGCAGAAATGGCTCCTGATTCGTTCGGTTCAAATCAGACAGCCGGAGTTTTTGGACTTGGCAATTCCCGAATTCACCGAACATGTAGGATACTGTGTGAAAGCGCCGCTTAAGCGCATTCGAACGCACTGACTTTCAAGTAGATCCGTTCAGAACTGAATGAGAAACGAGCGTGTCAATCAGGCAGATCAAAAACACTTTCTTTTAACTATTTTTAGCGAAGTGTCATTACTTTTGCAAACAGCTGTAAGCACAATCCGCCACAACCAAGCCACAACTGTATAGCAAGATTTTTCATAACCTCGTATGCACGCTCAAGATTGAGTCTCATTCAAATCTCATGTTCTCAACCATCTACCGATACTTTATGACCTGTCTAAATGTTCTATTGCTTGTTCTTTCCTTTCTCTATCTGGACATGTCGACGTTGTGGCCACTGCATTACGATATTTGGTCTAGAGCAGAGAAGTGAGTATCTCACTCATTTCTTGCTCAAATTCCAGATTCTAATTGACATACAGACACGTTTGGACCTCTATCGGAGTCTATATGGTTTCTAACACCTGCTGGCTCACTCATGTCCCGAGCGCGCCACTGTCGCCGTCGCAAAATTTGGTTGGAAGAAGAAGTGAGTTTCTCATTCTCATTCCTCCAATCACCTGTTCTCAACTTCCTACGGCCACGTCAGGACCTGTCTAAGAGCCCAGTGGTATACCCTACTTTTTCTAGCCCAAACACGTCGCTTTCATAATTGCCATTTCACCCTGAGAAGCCTGTCAGTGTATTTCACCCCATCTCGCACAGATACCATACCTATCGTCTCACAGCCCCACTACCATCGGTCGCGACAAGTGCGGTGTTGACTTGTACCAGTCCATGGACATAGTCGATGCATGCAGCTTTGTCGGTCCAGTTTGGGCGTCAGAACGCGAGGCTCTTGTTACAGGCCAGCTTGAAGTCTGAGTGGATTCAGTGGATGCACGGCCTGAGCTACTGACCGAGTGGGAACCTGAGTTGGGGCAGGACAGAGACGGACAAGGTGAGCCTAAAGAGGTCGGTTTAGATGGTGGGCTGACGAAGACGAGGTTTGTGTAGTGAAAAGGGGCTTTAAATCGGCGAGAGGTGTAGACGAGATTGGTCCGTCTTTTTCTTCGGTATCATTTCCATGTACAAGGCTTTCAAAAGTTATAAATT